>MUZC01004646.1:782717-804440 GCA_002072015.1 Radix auricularia | reverse complement strand
GGGAGGGGGTCCGACAGCTTTAATGAAAGAGATGAATTACGTAAATGTAAATCTTTTAAATCTTTCTCTTCAGTTGGTCTTACCTCGGTTTTATACCGAAATCCAATGCCCTATATTTTGTAACACCTCATTCTAAATCACAAGCTTCAATTTCAGATATTTACTCCATCCTATGTTCTAAGCGAAATAACCAGTTGTATGTCTTTACATCAACAAAAAATCATGTTAAGCCTGGTCCCTTTTTGGACTCAGGACGTGTTAGCGCATTTTCGTATTGTGTATCAGTACTTATGTTAGATATCAGCATTATGTAGTTATCACTAATTGTGTTTAGATTTTAGACATATATTTATGAATTTTCTTGTGTAATGAATATACCTGAAAAAAATTTATTTAAAAGTCATTTCTTTACATTTTATAATTTTTTATTTTCTCTTTAATCTAACTACAAGTCACCACAAATGATGAAGTAAAAATCTCTAAACTTTTACACATATTTTAATGACGTCAACTAAAAAAAACACTAATTAATTCTTTTGCACGATTTCACACCACTCTTGAATGCTTGAAAAACTATGTATTCGACTTCCGGCAATGGCGCCCGTTCCTTGTGCCAGTGTTAACTCTCGATTCGCAAAGTTTTTTGGTAGTTTTAACGGGGTTTTTTAACGGATCGAGTAACTGAGTGTTGATGCACCAATGGCAGGTCAGGACATACAAAAAACATATATACATCATGGGTCTAGGACTTATGGATCCTGTGATCATGGTGATGACAGACAGACGGACAAAACGGGGGCAATAGCGATTTCGACATCTCGAAAATGCGCTAAAAATAAAAGGCATCCTCGAAACAATTGTCGTACACTTTAATTTGGACTTTATCCATCAAGTGAAACTAGACTTCCAAAGACTTCCATCTCCAATTCATGTATTGTTCTCCACAGTTACGTAGCTTTAACTGTAAGGAACTCAAGAGTCCGATCATCAAGTCCTGGACAGTGATACATACTATACACCTGCAGTACCCCCAGTGATACAAGACATACTATACACCTGCAGTACCCCCAGTGATACAAGACATACTATACATCTGCAGTACCCCAAAAAAAAAAATAAAGATAAAAAATGAATAAAAATTGAAACAAAACATTCTAGCTTCGAAGCTATACCTTAAAAGTACGGAATTTTTTTTCCAGTGGTACCATTGACGCTATCAAGTAACATATTGTCGGTTCTTTTGCTTCTTTGTTAATAAATAGCTATATGAAAAGTTTCAACCGCCCACCGCAGTTTAATTGTTTTAAGCGGAAGCTTCTCCGATAAGCAAGTCTTGGATAGTCATGCAGACTGTTGCTTGGCTTCGTCCTTTTCTTCTTCTTCTGCTTTCTCAAAATCTCTTTGAAGGAGGATTTAGACCACAATCCCTACTTTATCTGTGATTAACTGCGCTGTGGCTGTCAATAGGTTCAGTCCACCATACAGTTTATCGCCGAGGCACAAAAGGTTGTTCTAATTTCCTCCCCGAAAAAAAAAAGATGAAAATTAAGTTATTTCTTGGTAGCCACCCTATAAAATTGCAGAATTTTTATTTTTAGCCAAGTGGCTGCAGTTATGGCAACACATTAGCAAAAAAACAAATTACACAAACTATTTGTGTAAGGAAACAATAAATTAAAGCTTTTTGCAGTCCTATTCTGTACAACACATTAGCAACACATTGTCGATTCTTGCGCTTTTCTCTTAATAAATGATGTGTCTGAAGAGTTTTATCTGGCGCTGTGCAAGTATGGCTGTAGCGGGTCCCATGAATACACGTTTATTTATTTCTCTCTACAGTTGATCACGAGCTCGCTAAAATTTGTGAGCTCCCTTTGCCGTGCCTCGACCCGGAACTGAGGCTGATCGACGCGTCACATGACCGTGACCCTGATGACGTAGCCTGGATTGATGACACCCCGGAGCCAGGGTACCAGGAGGACGAGTACGAGATGGACGAGGCGGACGTGGAGGGCGAGTACGAGATGGACGAGGCTGACGTGGAGGGCGAGTACGAGTTGGACGAGGCGGGAGTCGAGGAGTATTACACCGAACTAGGCGGCGACTACGGAGAGACGGACGGGGCGCTCAGCACCAACAGGAGTGGGCGTGGCGAAGATACTGGGCGTGGCGAGGACGACGGGTGTGACGGAGATTATGGGCGGGGCGAGGAGGAGGAGGGGCTAGGCGAGTATGATGGGCAGGGCAGCGATAGTGACAAGAGCTTGGATTCGGAGTCCGAGAACGAAGGGAGTGATGGAACGTACACTCCAGAGGAGTGAACAAAGTAGAATAAAGGGGTGGGAAATGGAGGGGGGAGGAATGATTGTCGCATTGTTACCAATTGACTTGTTTTGATAAATATTTATATCTTTGTTCGTATTACATTTACAATGCTATTTACAAAGCTTCTGTTTTGTTTACTATAACTCTTGTTCGTTGCGCGTGTTAACACGAGTGTCGCAGGTCAAAAGAACAGAAATTTAAAAAACTCGAGTTCAAAGTTTGAAAGAAGTCTTGTCTTTTGTTTACAAATTTGCTTGCCACTTTTTACATCATCCAACCATAAATAAGTCGTCTTTATACAATTGCGTTAAAAATATCATTTTTTCCCCTCGTTTTCTTTTTAAAAAAATTTTTAAAAAATAAAAATAGAATGGCAATGCCAGCAGAGCAAAACGTTTCATTAACAATATTTCCATTAAATTGTCGTTTTATTTCACTGAATTCTTTCAAAACGTTATGTAAATTTCTGTAAACCGAACTCGTCGATGTTAGTTTTTTAAAACTAATTCCTGATCAAACTATAAGAATGGAAAAGGAATGGGCTGGTAATTTTGTCCATACTTGAGAGGCTACCATAAATGATGGCTGTCGTTGAAGGTTGCAGCGAAATTTTCAACCTGCTCTAAACAACATAAATACTTCTTTTAAAATGTATTATCCTCACAGCTCTAAATTTTGGCAAGTGATTTCATTGACAATTTTAATTTTAAAAAAGTAAATAAATGAATAAATTCAGTCGTTAGCGACACATATTGTTTCAACAATTTCAGATTTCTATTTGATTTTTAAAATTGTTTTTGATATTGCACGTTGCCGTCTTTTTGAGAATATATCAATGAGTACAAATGATTCGTAATGCCGTAATTACGTATACAAAAGGAACCCATCTGTTGTCGGAGTCAGTGGTTTCCAAACAAACGGACGAGATTTTGTCCTACTTGTCTTCTTGTAGCTCAACTATAAAATAATAATTCAATATGTTACAAACATCTTATAATGACACGCAGCAAAAGTTGGTGCGCATTTGGCGGAAAGATTTGTCAAAAAAAAAAAATTAAAAAAAAAAAAAATTAAAAAAAAATAATGTGTCTTAATTTTTTCAAAGTTCGTCATTAGTCTTAAAGAGCAAGCGCATGAATGGGGATCAATATGACGACCTTTCTGCAACAAGGTTAACTGTGATCCAGATTTCAATTAAGACGACGGGAGTTTAGAGTCGACACTCAGGTCTGGCACCACTAAGTACAGGACATCTGGTGTGTGAGGGGGGGGGGGAATATCCAGGCCAAGTTCACGACGCCACGGCCTACCGACACGAAAACCCGACAGGTAACAGCTACCTGACAAAGGTCCACACTAAAGTACCGAGGTTCAGAAAACACACGTTTTTTATTATTATTTTTTTTTATTTTGCCATTAGTTGGCTTTTTAAAAAAAAATTCTGTATCGTTAAATGCGACTTGAAGTGAAGAGAAGAAACCACTTGAAAATGGTATTTTTGTTCTCCTTTCACAGCTTGAACAATCTCCAGAGACATTTAACTTTAAAATGCATTCAAAGTATTACAACTTGTGAGACTTTATAAGCCGATTGCAATGCAATACCGGCACAAGTCAAAGTAATTTTTGTCGCATGCTGACATAATGCAGTTAAAAAAATATCACATACTTGAACTAAGAAAACCAAAAACATGTAAGTATCGAAACATGAAATAATCATCAGGCAATGTTTCTGTCAAGCTAGATGACATCAGTGGCACTGTCACGTGGGGCTGTGACGTGGCAGTTATCAGATGATGTCTGGAGCTCTATAAATATTTGAAAGACCTTATACAGCAACGGTGGTCAAACCGAGGCTCTTCCGTGTTCAGATTGAGGCTCTTCTCTATTCACATTGGGGCTCTTCTGTGTTGACATTGTGGCTCTTCTGTGTTGACATTGGGGCTCTTCTGTGTTGACATCGTTGGCTTTTCTGTGTTCACATTGTGGCTCTTCTGTGTTCACATTGAGGCTCTTCTGTGTTCACATTGAGGCTCTTCTGTGTTCACATTGAGGCTCTTCTGTGTTCACATTGAGGCTCTTCTGTGTTGACGTTGTGGCTCTTCTGTGTTGACATTGTGGCTCTTCTGTGTTGATATTGTGGCTCTTCTGTGTTGACATTGCGGCTCGCGTACAGTTTATGAAACATGTGGCACGAGGATGACTGGAAGATTTCAAAGCTAGGTTTAAAGACCCATAGTGATTCAATCCGGCTCTCGTTAACTTTTTCAAAAATTTTAAAATAACTCTCAGTAACTACAGGTCTGGCCACCCTTTGTCTAAATCAGGGGTCTCCAAACTTTTCGACCAGAGGGCCAGATCTACTATCAAAAGGCAGTCTCAGGGCCGACTACTAATCCCCAGCTTCTAAGTTTTAAGGTATACTACATGTAAAAATATTATCTTTTTAAGATATTATAAGGTCTCCAGGGACCAGATGAGAGGGCCTCGCAGGCGCATCTGGCCCGCGGGCCGTAGTTCGGAGACACCTGGTCTAAACGAATGGAAATATGATCAGTTAATTCGTTGATAAATGGAATTGTGTGTAATTATTGTAAGGAGAGAGTTGGAGCTCAGTTAATTTGAACACTTAAATCCCAATCCGCCTAAGGCACTTTGCCCCGATAAACTCTCAACTTGGTTTCTCTTAAATTTGGTAATCATATAATGAAAACATTAAAACTACTACATAATTTAAACGCGAATTATATTTCACTCCCCTTTAAGTTTCAAAGGTAATAAATCTCTGCTAGTAGTGTTATTGGGTGACGCCTATGTTGAACAATTACACAGCTACGTGTATGACCTTAAGGCACTTGAAAAAATATAGTTTTAAAGTTTTTATACAATGAAAACAAAACAAAATCAACTTATCTCAACATACACGTTACCATATTTTTGAACAGACGTTACAGGAACGTGTATCTAAACATTGGAATAAAAGTTCAACACACGCGTATGTAAATATTTAAAAACATTTGTTTAAAGAAACCGTGCAAATGTTTCTATTCCAGGTAATGTGATTTATGTAACGTCACGTGGGTTAAAAACGAAGCCTCCCTGAAACTAACATTGCTACATCGGTAGTATCATGTCAACAAAATAAGGGCCGTGGATCGAAAGGAGCTAATTTTAGATTCCTGTACTTTATATACAGATGGAGACCATAGTTTTGTGGTATCAGGTCCAGCGGTTCTTAAAAACCTAAATAAACGACATTATTATATATTCACCATTCAGTTCCATCACATTTGAGGTTAAAAGCCTAGCAGGCGTTACCATTGAATATATTATTGAATGTGTGCTGCACATTACGTTTTATGTCTGCGCACTAATTCCACGCGATGTCTGTGTTAAATTTTTATCATATATTGCAAACAGTGCAATTTAAAAAACAGCCATGAGTTCCATGACCGGACAGACACAATCTGACTCAAGCAAGCATAGGCCCAGAATTCTTTTAACTCATGCTCTTGGAATTGGTAAAAATAATCTTGCGGTACCGCCCATAGAATCTGTTTAGGGAAGAAAAAAATTAACTGGAGTCCCTGGCTGAGTCTTTCATAGATGTTATGTAAAGTTATGTAACCATCTGGAAGGTTATGAGCGGAATTGTGTGAGTTCAACCTAAAAATATTGTAATGCGAACAGCGGTGTTCCTTATGTTGATCATCATTTTAAAAACCATAGAGTATAGAGTATCGTGTGAGAGGTTACTATGTGACGAAGTCAGAAAAAACAATTTAGACACGAGAAAACCGTTACATTAAGGTGACTAGATTTTCCGCGGGGCGAAGCGGGACGGGGACCCGCGAACGGGGAGAGGGAATCCCCCCCCCCCCCCCCCCCAAGTTTCTGGAGCAAAAAATCGGGACGTCTGGTCACTTTAGTTGGACATGAAATGAAGTCTGGTCACTTTAGCGGGGCATGAAGTCTGGTCACTTTAGTTGGACATGAAGTCTGGTCACTTTAGTTGGACATGAAGTCTGGTCACTTTAGCGGGACATGAAGTCTGGAGTCGGGATGTCTGGTCACATTACGTATCGCTCTCGCCAACAAGTCACGGGAAAGCGTATCATGTAGGAAAATGTTAATAACCACAGAAATGGATGCACCAACCGGCTTAGCTAACAATAAAGCAATTAAAATTTATATAAAACTATCACTATTTTGAATATTTAATTAAGCTTTAAAATATTAAGTCATTCTTACCCCAAATCACAATAAAATAATTGTATTTATTTTAGGAAATAAAGTTTTGAAAAAAGCAGGACAAACGGGAGTCCCGCCGGGACTAGCGAGGGTCCGCGGGACATGAGGTCTGAAATCGGGACTGTGCTGTCTAAATCGGGACGTCTGGCTACCTTACATAATGTAACTTACATTATATTTTAAGATTAATTGGCAGCCATTCACGTTTTTTTTAAATGAAAAAGTTTATTTTCCTCTTGCAACCTAATATCTCAAATTACTTTCTAGTTATTTAGCCGCTTAAAGTAATTATATTTAATTTAGGAATAAACGATTACAATGAGCAAAAATTACTTAGAATCTAGATCCAGTGACGTCACTAGGGGGTGCGGTGGGGGCATGTGTCCCATGTGACACCATCAGGGGTGGCACCAAAATGTAAAATTCTGTATGTTCCCGTTATTCGCCATTGGAAAACTCGTCGGAGGTCTATGGGTTAATTCGTGAGGGGGTGACACCATAAGCTACAGCCCCGGGTGACACCAAACCTAGTGACGCCTCTGTCTAGATCGTGTGTAGGATGTTTTAGCGATCCTAGAAATAGATTAAAAAGTATCGCCACCTTCATTATTAATTACTACCTTTCTGTACTGAATGTTTATTGTAATAAATTGTATACAAAACAAACACACCATGAAAGAGATAGAGATCGACAGACAGATAAAAGGCAGAGAGACAGAAAGATGGTGGATGAGAGATAAAATCAGAGGGAGAAAGACTGAGACACTCTAGGACAGAGACAAAGAGAGGGAGGAATGGAGACAACGAAACGTTTTGACTGAGCGATGGAGAGAGAGAGAGAGAGAGACAGACAGACAGAGATACTGTGAGAAATCTGATTTACGTCTAAAAAATAAGAGTATTTCTAAAGGATGTTTCGAAATTACAAAGTAAATCCTGACTAATGACTAAAGGATCGCGATGATAAAACTATCAATATAATTTCAGCCAAAGAAAAGATTGCAGCATTTGGATTAAGCTTTCAGATAATAAAAAAAAATATCCCTCACAGACCATGAAGGTCCTTGGGAGCAAGTGAAGTAGCGTTCACAAGTTTCATTGACCACTAACGAGCATGGGATTGTTTGGTTAGCACAATGCCCCGGGCCTTGCCAGTACCGCGGCTCGAAATCGCGACTCGAGTTCTTGGAGCGGTTCAGTGGTCCAGCTCGCTACAACTTAGACCACCGCGCCCCTGCTAAGCTTTCAGATAGGAAACAAAAAAAAAAAATAAGATTGAAACAAAGATTCCAATATTTCACAAACGTATTTCATTTTGTAACAATGTATTTTAGTGAATATAAAAACAAACCTTAGAAATTTATTGTACTATGAGGACAGCATCCAACTTGCCCTAAAATCCAACTTGCCCTGACATCCAACTTGCCCTGACATCCAACTTGCCCTGACATCCAACTTGCTCTGATATCCAACTTGCCCTGACATCCAACTTGTCCTGACATCCAACTTGCCCTGACATCCAACTTGCCCTGACATCCAACTTGCCCTGAAATACAACTTGCCCTGACATCCAACTTGCCCTGACATCCAACTTGCCCTGACATCCAACTTGCCCTGACATCCAACTTGCCCTGACATCCAACTTGCCCTAAAATACAACTTGCCTTAAAATACAACTTGCCTTAAAATCCAACTTGCCCTGACATCCATCTTGCCCTAAAATCCAACTTGCCCTAAAATCCAACTCGCCCTAAAATCCAACTTGCCCTGACATCCAACTCGCCCTAAAATCCAACTTGCCATAAAATCCAACTTGCCCTGACATCCAAATTGCCCTGACATCCAACTTGCCCTGACATCCAACTTGCCCTGACATCCAACTTGCCCTGACATTCAACTTGCCCTAACATCCAAATTGCCCTGACATCCAACTTGCCCTGACATCCAACTTGCCCTGACATCCAACTTGCCCTGACACCCAACTTGCCCTGACACCCAAATTGCCCTGACATCCAACTTGCCCTAACATCGAAATGCCCCGATTTTGATGACTTTGTTGTAAAACATAAAGGAGCGTCGTTTCTCAGAGAAATGAACTGTAAATGTAAAGAGGTTTAAGGAAGAAACATGTGTTTTTTATTTTAATACATGATAATATTAATATATCTAACGACGCTCCTCTCACACCTCCGACCTATTTAAGCAGGACCTCGCAACTTCGGGGGTAACGTCAAAATAAAGTTTAATATGTTGGAGTAACGTGCAAACAAGTTCGCCGACCCTTGGTCTGATGTCTCAAATGATTTTCAAGGATAAAGGATCCTGCTAATCTCAACAAGGCCTGAGCAGACATTCGACACATTAATATATATACATATATATGTTAGGGCCGTTATCGATTAATTTAAATTTAATCGTTTACTTTTCAAAAATTACCGAATAATTTATCGATAATTTTTATTAGAGATAAAAGTAAGATGTATGATATCATCAAACTGAAAATTTCAAGGGAAATAATAAAAACAGGCAATTGACATTTTTGTATTTAAATATAAGTAGTTGAATATAATGTCAATGAATTTTAATTTTGTTATTGTAAATTAAGTAAAAACAATGTTTTATTTTTTATATCATTTCCTTATAAAAAAAAGCTTATTTTAAAGTTTACACTTTAAAAATCTTTTTTTTTTGTTCAATGGAGACGTTTATACGTAAAAAGCAAACTATTATTAATTATTAATAATTAATTATTAATTAATTAATCGATAACATTATTTAAGACATGTTCTTTAATTTTAATCGATATTTTATCGATTAAAATAATTTTAATCGATAAAACATTCACCGATAAATAAATATATATTTATATAAATCTCTTGATGTGAGTTTACAGATGGCTAGGAATAGACATGACCTACTTGGACCAGGAGTTGGGATTATTTTCATTGTTCGGCCTTGACATTAGACAAAGGGAGAGAGGGTAGAGTAGGGGGAGAGAAAAATAAGATACAGTATTAAGAGTGAACGTTCTTTCTCAATTTCAGCTACTGGTTAATCCGAGATTAAGACTAGAGACGATGAGAGAAATTAGATGAGAAAATCACATCCCAAAGTTGATATCCTTAATATAGATCTAGTGACCAATACTTGATCTCAAATAAACATTCTTTCAGTTATGGAACTGATAAAATGTCACATATCTTCTCATAAACCAATTTACTCCCCCCCCCCCCCCAAATCTCTTGTCATTTAAGACGGTGGCCTATGGAAATGATTACAAGCATGGCAAAGATTACCGATAACAAAGATGGCGGATGTCAGTAATGATAGGGCATAATCTTGACAGATAAAGATAGTGAGAGATGACAATGGTGTCTGATGACATTTATGTTTGATGACATTGGTGTTATTGATGACATTGGTGTCTGATGACATCGAGGACATTAATGTATAATGACATTGGTGTCTGATGACTTGGTGTTTTTGATGACATTGAGGACATTAATGTATGATGGCATTGGTGTCTGATGACATTGGTGTCTGATGACATTGGTGATTTTGATGACATTGGTGTCTGATGACATTGGTGATTTTGATGACATTGATGTCTGATGACATTGGTGTTTGATGAAATTGGTGTTTTTATGACATTGGTGTCTGATGAAATTGATGTTTGATTACATTGCTGTCTGATGACATTGTGTCTGATGACATTTGTGTCTGATGACATTGTTGTCTGATTACATTGTTGTCTGATGACATTGGTGTCTGACGGCATTGGTGGCTGATGAAATTGGTGTCTGATTACATTGATGTTTGATGACACGGTGTTTGATGACATTGGTGTCTGATAATATTGGTGCCTGATGACATTGGTGTCTGATGACATTGATGTTTGATTACATTGGTGTCTGATGACATTGGTATCTGATGACATTGGTATTTTTGTTTACTTAGGTGTTTGATGACATTGGTGTTTTTGATGACATTGATGTTTGATGACATTGGTGTTGGATGACATCTGTGTTTCCTTACGCATTAAACTATCACTCTTTAAAATATCACACATTTAACTATCATTCATTTAATTACTTTTCTTTAAACTATCTCTCTGTATAAAATAGCGTTCATTAAAAAATGAAAGTGTCGGGGGGGGGGGCGGTATTGTGTCTAATAAGCGCCTCTTCTTTTCGTAGTTATGATATTTCAATGTTAGTCTGCCTACAGAGCAAAGTTGCTTTCTTTATTAACACAGCCACGCATTATGTAAATTGATTCTATGGTGATGGCAGGGCCAGCCCTGGGGGTGATGGTACTTTTATTCACCGGCCGGTCGTGTCAGAATGTAAGGGGGGGCTGGCCCCGGACTCTGGCAACTGTTTGTAGTTTGTGATAGTCATTCCATTGTTGTATCCATAAGGCGATAAGCTCGCGGATAAAGACTTTCCAGATTTACAATGCAAGACGATATAACTTCACTATTTTCTTTATGTCACCTTAGCTCTAGCCACAGTTACAAAATTAAGGTTATTTAACGTAATTTTTGGCATTGATTCTCTTAATAAATCAATTAAATATTTGAGTTTTAAGACGAAGAAATTAGCGATGTGAACTCTTCACTCAGTCGCTCAAGAAATTAATTTTTGTTGGTGATCAGTTTAAGGCGAGAATTAGGATTTAAAGGCAGAGGCGTCACTAGGGTTGGTGTCACCCGGGCAGGTAGCTCATGGTGTCACCCGGGCAGGTAGCACATGGTGTCACCCCCTAACAATTTAACCCGTAGAACTACTTCGAGTTTTCCAGGGCCAAATGACGGGAACATGTAGAATTTTACATTCTGGTATCACCCCTCTGATGGTGTCACCCGGGGCGGCAACCCCACCGCACCCCCTAGTGACGCCACTGGATAAAGGTTTACGTACTACCAACACTTTTACTTTAGTTTCTTTTTAACTCATCGACTCTTAGTCATGATAAGCCGAAATGTTTGATTTCCTTTAGTAGATTACCTGTTATTTTATTACTTTTAATTAGTTACTTGACTTATAATTACTTATAATTACACTGTTAATATATATAGACCACAAATGTTATTGGTCAGCTTCATAAATTTTGTCATAGTTTGACAATCCTTCGATTAAATGATTGTGATAGTATGACTATCTTCATGCCACAATTGTGATAGTGTCAGTAACTTTTGACCACATTTGTGATAGTTTGACCATCTATATATTCTAATCCTACTAGACAAACTAACTTTAGCTTTAGACCACATTTGTGATAGTTTGACCATCTATATATCCTATTCCTACTAGAAAACCTAACTTTAGCTTTAGACCATAGCTATGTTAGATTAACTATCAACATTTAGATGGTCTTTTTGATTATCTTTAGATCAAGTTTGTGACAGTTTGTCTCTAAATAAACAATTGTGACAGTTAGGCTATCGAGTAAATTCACCTTAAAAGTAGTTCACAGTGAGAACATAATCATAAAGGTCTCAAATTTGTGCATCAACTCTCGACAAAATCAAATGGCGCTTTAGTACAGGTCGACTTGATGTTTGCATGACCTGGTCACATGATTGGTGCAAGCCCGCTCGGCTGTATGGGGTCTGTGACGTAAGTCACGCTGACTACGATAATCAACAGTTGAGCCAGCCATCAAACACAAAAAGGGGGGGGGCTTAATGTTTGGTTCTGTTCACAGTTTTGTGTGGACGTGAAGGCCAGTGACCAGGTGTTTTAATTTGAGATACCACCAGCTGTCGCAACATAACATGACATGACATCAACTGTCACAACATAGCTTGATATAACACTAGCTGTCACAACATAACTTGACATGACATCAACTGTCACAACATAACTTGACATGACATCAACTGTCACAACATAACTTGACATGACATCAACTGTCACATCATAACTTGACATGACATCAACTGTCACAACATAACTTGACATGAAATCAGCTGCCACAACATAACTTGACATGACATAAACTGTCACAACATAACTTGACTTGACATCAACTGTCACAACATAACTTGACATGACATTAGCTGTCACAACATAACTTGCCATTCCATGAGATGTCAAAATCTAACTTGACATGACATCATCTGTCACAACATAACTTGACATGCCATGAGATGTCACAATCTAACTTAACATGAAACCATGTGTCACAACATAACTTGACATTACATCAGCTGTTACAACATAGAATAACATAACAGGACATAATCAACACGATATACCATGGCTTGAAATGACATGAAATAACACAACCTGCCACACCATGACATAACATGACATGACATAACGCATACATTACTATTGCTATCAGTGACAGCAGTATACTAAATTCTTATCAGTCGAGACAGTTTCGGACTCTACAGCCCGGTGTGGCCCACAATGCGTGGAATCAGAGACTCTTGTGTGGACTGTAAACTTGTACTTTTAGCTCTCGCCAGACGTCTCAGTATACGGTCGCAATTTGTGGCTGGCATCATTGTAAGGGTTAAAGAGAGACATCTACATACCGTCCCAAAGAGATGATAGTTCACTTTTGAAAAATAACACAGCCACTCGCATTAGGCTAGGAGAATTATAATCTATTATTTTACACAGTGTAGTAGAAACCTAATAAGTATTTTCTAAAATTACACTGAAACCTAGCCAGGTATTTTATATGATCTCACAGAAGCCTAATCAGAATGACGTAGAAGCCTAACCAGGTATTTTATACTATCTCACAGAACCCTAATCAGAAATTCGTAGAACCTTCACCAGGTACTTCACATAATTTCATGGAACCCTACAAACGGTTTATTAAAGATTGACATAGATCCGTAATTTGGTATTTTTCAGAAATTCATAAAGAAAATCTGTTTGATAAAAAAATACCATATAAAACAGATTGGGGGGGGGGAGCTTATTTAGCATATCAGTAAATGGAAAAGACGTAAACAGGGTACGGGTATCCTAGTGGGTATCCTAGAGCGTATCTAAGAGCGTATCCAAGAGCGTATCTAAGAGCGTATCCTAGAGCGTATCTAAGAGCGTATCCTAGAGCGTATCTAAGAGCGGAGCGTATCCTAGAGCGTATCTAAGAGCGTATCCTAGAGCGTATCTAAGAGCGTATCCTAGAGCGTATCTAAGAGCGTATCCTAGAGAGTATCTAAGAGCGTATCCTAGAGCGTATCTAAGAGCGTATCTAAGAGCGTATCCTAGAGCGTATCTAAGAGCGTATCTAAGAGCGTATCCTAGAGCGTATCTAAGAGCGTATCCTAGAGCGCCACCCAGTATTTTGTTCATGTTGTGGCCCATTTATAGAGACGTAAAACAATCATGTGTCTTTTAAACCAAACACGTAGAACGCCAGAAGCGTAACTGGGTTTTCTGCGCCCTTGGCTAAATTTATTTTTGGCGCCCTTGACAAATGAATATTTTAAAAAATCCAAAAGTTTTGAACATACTAAATTTGAAAGATTAGCGCCCTCGGCGCCCTTGGTAAGTACCCCGATGCCAAGTCGTTGTTACGCCTGTGACTGAACGTCATAGCCGGGAAGGATATTGACGTTATTTAACTTCTCCTTTCTGGACAAATTCTTACGGAGACACTGGGGACATGCAACTGTTGACCTTATCAGGATTAGTCATTGATAGGAAACATTCCGACGAGGGCGTGCTCGTTAGATCAGTTGCGTTACTGTTGAATGAGTGAGTTATTCTTCATTGAGTTGCCTGATTTTTTTCAGAGTTTTCTGCTGTTGTTCAGAAGTTGTGTTTTCGGTCACTGAGATGGGTTTTCATTGATTGAGTTGTGCTATTGTTCAATTGGTTGTGTTATTGTTCAATTGGTTGTGTTTTTGTTCAATTGGTTATATTATTGTTTATTACGTTGTGTTATTGTTCAATTGGTTATATTTTTGTTTATTTATTTCTGATATTATTCGATTGCCAGTGTTATTGTTCAATTGGTTATATTTTTGTTTATTTATTTCTGATATTATTCGATTGCCAGTGTTATTGTTCAATTGGTTGTATTTTTGTTTATTTATTTCTGATATTATTCGATTGCCAGTGTTATTTTTCAATTGTTTGTATTATTGTCGATTGAGTTTTGTTAATGTGCAATGCAAGGTTGGACTGTTAGTACAAGCACAACTCCATCACTAGTTTATCAAACCAACATCATCAAGGTAAGTAACCCACATCATTTTACCCAATGACGCCATTCGACGCCGTGTAAACATATTGTTATGCCCCAACGAATGTCAGTGACAATATCACGCAGCAGGCCACCCACACAGACCAACCTCCCTGCACTGACTGTGAAACCTGGTGCACGCATCCATCCGCAGCGTAACACCACACCAAGTTGCACACCGTTTTGCCAAGCCGATGATCATTTTAGTTGCAGCAATATTTTCCTTCTTTCCCGGATACACTGTCGAGTAATTTATATTGGTTCAAGACAAAATATATATGTAATTGTTAGGCTCACGAAATAAAAGAAGAAGAAAATGAAGTTTGACATTTTTAAAGTTCTATACGCTGACTACCTGAAATAAATATCTTGTTTGTCTGTGTATATATGAATAAATGTTTTTATTTAAACTAGCGATAAAAAATTTATATTATTAATCTTAACGTGTGTTATATAACTTAGGGGTCGTCCATAAAGTACGTCATGTAATTTTTGACCATTTTAACTCCCTCCTCCCCCCTGTCACAAACTGTCACAAATCTCAGGACCCACCCAACCAAGTAGCCTGTGTCACACTTTCGAACAAAAAAATATTTCTTATTAACAAAATAAATAAAATTTAATATAAAACACCGTGAGATCACACATGGCCGGACACCCCCTCCCCTTGTCACAATCTGTCACACTTTCTTACACCCCTCCCCCCTCTGGAGTGACGTACTTTATGGACGGCACCTTAACACATTTTAAACATCAGATCACAACGAGTATGCTACAGTCCAGGAGTACGTGAACTTTTTTCCTGAGAGAGCCTTAAGCACATCATATTTTGAAAATTAATTCTGTGAGAGCGATGCACTTTGTTTAAAACTAAAAATTCAAATAAATGTTAGCATTTTGTGTAAGTTCAATACAAATAGGTACAATACTTATAACGCTGAGTTCTTTTTAATAACATTTTCATGCTATTTTTTTAATAGGTCATTGATAAGTAGATTAAAGGAGTATGAATAAACTTTTAAAAAAAAAAAATCGAACATTTGTCTGAGAGCCACATGCAGCCATAAATAGAGCCACATCTGGCTGGCTAGCCATGGTTTCCTGACCCTTGCTATAGTCTACCATGGACATTGTTAGTGCTATAGAAAAAAAATCATTCGTTCGTACACACTAATTAGCAAACGATATTTCATCTCCTGAACAATCTGCACTTGAACAACCGTTTGAGTTATCAATTTGGCCAAACAAACGTTTTCCACACGATCGACATTAGCCGCCGCCGTGTGCCCTCCTAACCCCTCGCTACTTACTCACCCTTTCACGCCCTCAACACGCGCTCGTGACCTCACAAATTCAAACCAGCCACGAGAGACTCCATAGATTTGTTTCTTGTACGGAGCATGGGAGTCCAGCATTCGTACTCTGGTCTCCATGTAAATGTCTGGCATTCTTTGATGGTTTCAGACAGCAGGGATCCCCAAGCCATGAAAGTACGAGTCCCCCAAAGGTTGTAATGAAGCGAAATAACAACGGCATTTATAAGTTAAGGATAAAGAGTAGCCCGACAAGGTTGTTGGGGGACGAGGGATAGAGATTATTTTGAGTTATATAAGATTCATAGAGAGTATATTTAATTACAAATCCCTTGTTTGATCTTTCGTGACCCGTCAAAACGGCCCCGGCCAAAACGGCCCTGGCCAAAACATCCCCGGTCAAAACGGCCCCGGCCAAAACGGCCCCGGTCAAAACGGCCCCGGTAAAAAAAACGGTCAAAACGGGCCCGGCCAAAACGGCCCCGGTCAAAACGGCTCCGGCCAAAATGGCCCCGGTCAAAACGGCGCCGTTATGTCGGAGCCGTTTTGACCGAGCCCATTTTGCAGGGCCGTTTTGACAGAGGCCGTTTTGACTGGGCCCATTTGGTGGGGCCGTTTTGACAGAGGCCGTTTTGACCGAGCCCATTTGGCGGGGCCGTTTTGACCGAGCCCATTTGGCGGGGCCGTTTTGACAGAGGCCGTTTTGACTGGGCCCATTTGGCGGGGCCGTTTTGTCAGAGGCCGTTTTGACCGAGCCCATTTGGCGGGGCCGTTTTGACCGAGCCCATTTGGCGGGGCCGTTTTGACCGAGCCCATTTGTCGGGCCCGTTTTGTCGTTTAACCCGCGCTCTCTTACTAACTGCTTGTCTCGAAAGATATTTTTTTTAAAAAGGGGCCAAAGATGAGAACAGAAGAAAAACCGTTGTTTTTCTTGCATTCAACTCTCTTTTTAACCTATCACCTTAGTGTCCAGGGATAGACACATTTTAGAACCAAATTTTGCAAGAATTTATTGGGTTAAAAAAAAAAAATTGTTTTGTTGTTAAAAAAAATTATTTTAGTTTATTCCTCAGACTCCATCGGGAATGAATTTTATTTTATTTTCTTTACAACCGTTTATCGAGACCAAAGTTTTTAGGTCAAATGGAGTTGCCCGGTTCCCGCCGCCCCCTTTCCCTCACCCAAACGTTTCCTCACACACTCCATGGGTTAATTATTCAATTAAACACTAGTGTTTTTATTTTTATCCACTTTACACTGATGAGTTTCACTCTAATCTCGGACGCGCGTGTGTGTGTGTTGGGTGTGTGTGTGTGTGTGTTGGGTGTGTGTGTGTGTGTGTCGGGTGTGGGGTGTAGAATATGTTTATGTCAAGAAATCTACAGCTGGTAAATGATGGGTGACAGGGCGAAGGGTGATACATACAAGTCAATAATGGGTGACAGGGCGAAGGGTGATACATACAAGTATAAGTCAATGTTGGGTGACAGGGCGAAGGGTGATACATACAAGTACAAGACAATGATGGGGGACAGGGCGAAGGGTGATACATACAAGTACAAGTCAATGATGGGTGTCGGGGCTAAGGGGGATACATAAAAGTACAAGTCAATGATGGGTGACATGGCGAAGGGTGATACATACAAGTACAAGTCAATGATGGGTGACAAGGCGAATTGTGATACATACAAGTACAAGTCAATGATGGGTGGCAGGGCGAAGGGTGATACATACAAGTACAAGTCAATGATGGGTGGCAGGGTGAAGGTGATACATACAAGTACAAGTCAATGATGGGTGGCAGGGCGAAGGGTGATACATACAAGTACAAGTCAATGATGGGTGACAAGGCGAAGGGTGATACATACAAGTACAAGTCGATGATGGGTGACAGGGCGAAGGGTGATACATACAAATACAAGTAATTGATGGGTGGCAGGGCGAAGGGTGATACATACAAGTCAATGATGGGTGACAGGGCGAAGGGTGATACATACAAGTACAAGTCAATGATGGGTGACAGGGCGAAGGGTGATACATACAAGTACAAGTCAATGATGAGTGTCAGGGCGAAGGGTGATACATACAAGTACAAGTCAATGATGGGTGACAGGGCGAAGGGTGATACATACAAGTACAAGTCAATGATGGGTGACAGGGCGAAGGTGATACATACAAGTACACGTCAATGATGGGTGACAGGGAAATGGTGATACATTCATGTACAAGTCAATGATGGGTGACAGGGCGAAGGTGATACATACAAGTCAATGATGGGTGGCAGGGCGAAGGGTGATACATACAAGTCAATGATGGGTGACAGGGCGAAGGGTGATACATACAAGTACAAGTCAATGATGGATGACAGGGTGATAAATACAAGTCAATGATGGGTGGCAGGGCGAAGGGTGATACATACAAGTCAATGATGGGTGACAGGGCGAAGGGTGATACATACAAGTACACGTCAATGATGGGTGACAAGGCGAAGGGTGATACATACAAGTCAATGATGGGTGACAGGGCGAAGGGTGATACATACAAGTACAAGTCAATGATGGGTGGCAGGGCGAAGGTGATACATACAAGTACACGTCAATGATGGGTGACAGGGAAATGGTGATACATTCATGTACAAGTCAATGATGGGTGACAGGGGGAAGGAAACGATCATTGTTTCAATTAACGTAATTTGATCACTAAGGATTACTGGTTCACTCCAGCCCTCGATGTCAAAGCGTCTTTCGCGCGCTGCGTATTACATGGAATATAATCAACACTTTTAGTTATGTCTCATATATAAGGAATTTATAGTCAAAAACTTTGTTTTTCACGGGTTCTTTAAATAAATGCCTTATATTATAACTTCACCGTCTTTTTGTGGTCCCGCCTGCGGAAAAGCAAATGTAAAATTTGACACACATTTCCCTAATTTCTATCGAACTGAAATTCCTACATTGAGTTTTGTCACCCAACAATGCATGCTATCAAAATTTCAGATTGATCAAATGTAATATGATGAAATTAATAAATTTTTAGCTCATCTCTGTTAAGCATGTACATGTTTGTGCTAGTCTGTTGCGTGGTGCATATTATATCGAATATAATCAACACATAATGGATTTACAGTCAAAAACTGTGTTTTACGTGTTCTTTTATTGTTAAAATCCACTGAAACCACTTCTACTAAAGACTCACTTTGTAACGCCCACGAAGATTTGCAGACATCCTAGTTGGTGTAATATATATATACAATATATATATATATATATATATATACAACAAAAAACAAAAAACAACAATTGTCCTGAAAATATAATCATTTTGATATGACACGATCTTGCATAATGTCATTTTTATTTTCGTCTATATTTAAATATGTGTCAGATGATTTTTTCTGTAGATCTACATCTTCTTCCACTGAGAGGTCACGTTCACTGTCAAGATGGTTTATTTCAGTAGCGGAACTAAACCTAATGTGTCGTGAACGGGCAAATGTTGTGATGACATTATTTATATCGGTAACGTTACATTTAACTGAGGCGTTTAGTGTAAAAGAAATTTTTTAAAAAATATAAGCAGTCCGCGTTTCACGAGTTAATTCCTTAACATCCTTTAACGAGGACGACCCGCGGATTAGTTTTAATTTTAAAATGCCTGCCCCTAAGTTAGGAGCAACAACAAGCAATTCGAAACAATGATCCTCATCGCTTGCTTGCGATCCTTACACCTGTCAAAAAACAACAACAACAACAAAATAGGAAGAAATATTGAAAGATTTAAAACTCTGTAACTAGCTAAAAAAAATGATGCTGCTTCATGGAAAAATTGTAAAAAAAAAAGTGAAGGGACGTTGGTAGCGATATATATTTCCATACCTCTTAATTTTCGGTCAGTGCAGCACCAAAATGTTGAACCACCCTTCCCCCTTTTTAACCACCTGGAAAAAGTTTACAACAACAACAACAACAACAAAACAAAAAAAAAAAAAAAAAAAAAAAAAAAAAACAACAAACAAACAAACAAACAAACAAAACCAAAAACAAACAAACAAAAAAACAAAACAAACAAACAAACAAACTAGGAGACCAAAGTTCATGGTGGTCAGCAATCATACATATATCAAATACATGTGACCGAAATTCCACAGTGGTGGAAAGTGGAAGTTTGTTGTCAAGGATTTAGAAAAGAGGAGAGAGCGGAATAGACTCGTGTCAATAATTCCAGAGCTGTGTAAAATTCATGAGACACAAGTGATGTCATAGAACACGCTTTTGATAAGTGGCAGCAATTTGTTAAACTGAAAGAAGATTACGACATCGATATGATGTGTATGTTAATGGTCACAAAAATTAACGTGCAAGATAATCAGCTGCCATCATTATCAACATATAATTTAAACATGTATCGAAGCCGGTACCATTTGTTTGTTTTCGTGGTGTTCACGAATTAGAGCAGTGGATTTAAACGAAGGGTAATGACCCATCGGGCTTGCAAGACACAATGAAAAAGCTGAGATTGAAAATAAAAATAAATAAAATATTATTTAGAATGAGAATCACTGAGTTTACAATGCTCAGATGCTTGTGTTTGAGAACCGTGGTTATCACTGATTTATTTCCTGAAAGGCTTACGGCCCTTGATGGGTTGCAGCGCACGTTAAAAAAATACCCGGATTTCGTGAAGCCGGGTGTTTTCTCATGGCACACCCCGGTTGTTTAAAACTGCACTTAGCTCAGGTATGGGTTCATTTACATTCTAGTTATAGAAAAAGAATTCTGGAAAAACGTATACCAAGATATTACAAAAACATTAATGCCTACATAAACCAAATTTTAAAAAAAAATACAAAATTATATGCGCCAAGAGGTTTAAGACATATTAATATGCATACATTGACATTTGTCACTGACATATTTATTCTACATGCACCAACATGTGAACATGCACAAATATGTAAAAACGACATAGGAACACACTAAATTGTTTCTGTATGGCTTTCAGTTACGATCACCTTGGCGTAGTGACCTGTGCATGAGTGCACCGTATGCAAAAGGTCAATATTTATTTGTTGACATTGAGCTACAGCTGTAGTCGAGATCAATGAACTCGTGATCGACTGAATGTCACTTCGAGTGACTTGACAAACCTGGAGAGTGAAACGAGGGCTAACAAATGTTACTAGACATACAAATACAACAGTGTGTGTGGGGAGGGGAGGGGTTATACCAGAGTCAACAAATGTTAATAGAAGCACATTTTTAACTGTGTGGAGGTATGCGAGGGTTAATAAATGTTATTAGAAGAACAGATGCACGTGTGTGTGGAGGGGGGTATGCAATGGTTAAAAACTGTTATTAGAAATACAGAAATAAGTCTGTGTGTGTGTGGGGGGGTATGCAATGTTTAACAAATGTTATTAGAAATACAGAGATAAGTCTGTGTGGGTGTGGGGGGGTATGTAATGGTTAAAAATATTCTTAGAAATACAGAGGCAAGTGTGTGTGTGTGTGGGGTGAGTGGGGGAGGGATGTGTGAGAGTGTGGGTGAGGCATTTGTGAGAGTGTGGGTGAGTGCAGTGGCGTCGCTAGGGAGTGTGGTTGGGGCGGGCAGCATCG
>MUZC01004646.1:771341-782176 GCA_002072015.1 Radix auricularia | reverse complement strand
AAAATAAATAAATAAATAAAAATATTTCGATGACGGAACTTAGCAAATTCGTTAACACAAGGCGGATGTGGTTGGACGATCACCAGGATCCGGTGGAAATCCACAAGACATGCGCAATTGATCGATCTGGTCCTTTGATCTGACTGTATTGTTTTACTGTAATAAAAAAAAGTGCTTGACTGCTTTGCGCTGAATGTAATACTCTTTAATCAAAGAATTTCAATTAAGTGTTCTATAAGTTGTATATCCTTTAGTTTTCAGCATGCTCTTTGGGAAGTGTATCACCCCCCCAGGGCACCCTAAGTGATCGACTCCCCCACCACGCCCCCCCCACACACACACCCAAACACACACACAAAAACACAAACATTTAACTAGAATATTAATTGCGCCAAATTTTTAGGGTCTTGGTTAATTTTCCCAAAAAATTAGAAAAGTACATCCAAAAGTCTCATTGTTACCACGAAAGGCCTCTAACAAATTGACTCCAATAATTTCGAAATTCCCAGCAATGTTAACCACAAAACTGCTGCACAAGTCTTTAATAATAATAATAATAATAATAATAATAATAATAAAATAATGATAATAATAATAATAATAATAACCCCTTTCAGACCATGAAAGTTTATGTGGTAAGTGAAGTAGCGTTCACATGTTTCATTGACCACTAACGCGCAGGGGACTGTGTGGTTAGCACAATACCCCGGGGGCCTGCTGCGGAAGTCTGGGGTCCGATTTTATTACAAGCCCGATTACAATGGCAATTTTTCTCACCTGATTTACTCACAATCACAAGGACGTTATTTTTGGTTGACTGAGATCCGTGTCACCTTAACAGCCTCTGTCCCAGATACCGGACCTGGTAAATGAAGGTAACAGATAAAACCGAGACCTGATCGTTATCTAAGGGGAAGGTCAAGGTCATGGATAAACTGCGCTTTATGACTTGAGAGTGTGAAAAAATTAATAAGTTGTGTGTGTGCGCGCGCGTGTGTGTGTGTGTGTGTATGTATGTGTGTGTGTGTGTGTAGGTGAACGTGTGTGTGTGTTGTATGTCTTATGTTGTGTACAAGTATGATGTGTGTATGTGTCGTGTGGTGTTTATGTTGTATGTAATGAGGCGTGGCATATGTAGGATGTGTGAAATGTGTGTTGATAGTCGAGTCTGAAATCGTGTATTTGTATTTCTAACCAGGAACGAAGAAACTTAACACACACGCACGCACGCACACACACACACACACACGCACACACGCACACACGCGCACACGCGCACTCGCGCACACGCGCACACACGCACACACGCACACACACACACACATATATATATATATATATATATATATATACATATATTAGGGCTGTTATCGATTAAATTAAATTTAATCGTTAACTTTTGAAAAATTACCGATTAATTAATCGATAATTTTGTTAAAGCTAGAAATAAAGATGTATGACGTCATTAAACTGAACATTGCAAGGGAAGTAATAAAAACATGAGATTGATATTTTTATTAAGTTATTTTTAGAACATGGTTAACAATGAAAATAAGTTAAATAACGTATTAAAGTTTAGGCACTTTAATGAACATTTCTAATTAATTTTAAAATATAAAAGTAATACAGCCATATAGATGATTAACAAAAAGATTTTTAAAAATCATCTTTTTATCCCTAGTGGTTCAAAAGTTATGATTTTTTTTCTCTAAGACCTCATAATCACTTTTTCACTATGTTGTTTTCCTTCACATTTTGTGCCATTTTACGACATTTTTAAAATGCCCATGCCCATAACTTAAGTATTTAATTTAATTTAAAGGATATAATATTGGTAGGAGATATATTTAAAAATAAGTAGTTCAATATAATGTCTATGAATTTAAATTTTGTTATAGTTAAATAATTTTTTTTTATATCATTGTCCTTATAAAATAGGTTATTTTTAAAGTTTACACTCTTGATCATTTTTAACGGAGAAGTTTTTACGTTTAAAAAAAAACAAAAAAAAAACAAACTATTATTAATTATATATTAATAAATCGAAACTTTAAAAAAAAAAACATTTCCTTAATTTTAATCACTATTTTATCGATTAAAATAATTTTAATCGATAAAATAAATTACCGATTAATCGAGAAATGAATCGGTAATTTCCGCAGCCCTAACATATATATATTAGGGCTGTTATCGATTATTTTAAAATTAATCGTTAACTTTTGAAAATTTACCGAATAATTAATCGATACTTTTGATTAAAGAAAAAAATAAGATTATGACGTCATTAAACTAAAAATTTCAAGGGAATTAACAAAAACAGGCAATTCACTTTTTTTTTTAAAATATAGATATAAGTAGCTCAATATAATGTCAATGAATTCGAACTTTGTTAATTAAGTAAAAACAATCTTTAATTGTTGATATCATTTTTCTTATAAAACAACTTATTTTAAAGTTTACACTTCAAAAATTTTTTTCTTTTAAATGAGAAGTTTGTACGTAACAAAGCAACTATTGTTTATTATTAATAATTGATTATTTATTGATAAATCGGGAATATAATAAACATATTTTCCATAGTTTTAATTGCTATTTTTTATCGATTAATATAATTTTAATGATAAAAATTTATACCGATTAATCGAAAAATTAATCCATAATTTCCGCAACCCTAATATATATTTATATTTATATATATATATTTTATATATATTTATTTATTTATATATTTATAGAGAGCAAAGACAATAAACGGAATAATGTTGCAAATGGTGTTTGGATTTACGCAGTAACTAATGATAAAACAAGGATTTTAGCCCTAATTTTATAAACAAAATTTTGAAACGAAAATTCAAATACATTTGCTCATTTGTGGATGAGAATTCTTTTAACTTACAATTAATTTTAGGGGGATTTACCCAATCAATGTGATGCTTTCTTTTTTACTCGTTCTAAATGATTTAATAATGTAGAATATAAATGGAGCCAAAACGACTTGTTTCAATTTGCATTTTTTTATTTTTAAAAATAGATTTTAACATTTTTTAAAAACTATTTTTTTTGAAGTTCACAGGAAATACTAAAGAGTATGAGAATAACTCTGTATGCAATAGGCAGTACATTATAAGTAATTTTTTTTTATTATATACTTTTATTAGGAAATTTGTTCAGATTCAGAATGTTCATAATATACGACGGTCAATTTCTTTTCCAAAAAAGACAGATGTTTTGTACATATTTGCCTCTATTTGTATTTAAAAAAACAACTCGAACGCTTCGATTTTAAAGGCTTGAAAGCAATTTCTAAGGATCACAGCAGGTCAATTTCTTTTCCAAAAAAGAAAGATGTCTTGTACATATTTGCCTCTATTTGATAAAATTAGCTCTTTGAAAAACAAAACAAAACAAAACAAAACATACAAATGTGGCACACTTCAACACAAAAAATAGTTGAACTACACAGAAACAACACATCATACGTAATCATTGACAGTACACACTTTGTTTACACACGGTGACAACCAGCACGTTCTCTTCCTATTTTTTTAAAGTACTTCCTGTCACTAATTCGGCCACTTCAAAGTCTTCCCCAAAAAATGTTATGACGCTAAAGCAATTACTTTTCGTAATATAGACTACTCACATTAATTTATTAATGAAGTCATCTAGTTTTCTCTTTAAACGGATAATTTACCCTTGTTGATTGTTTGGTTGTTAAAATGTGTTCACTATCTTTTTTGTACGCAAGTAAATAACAAATAATCATAGTTCATTTTTTAAAACTTCCTGCTGTGATCCTTAGAAATTGCTTTCAAGCCTTTAAAATCGAGGCGTTCGAGTTGTTTTTTTAAATACAAATAGAGGAAAAAGATTAATTGATTCTAGTGTTTTTCAAGCAGCATTTTTGTTTCACGAATAGTAACTTAAGTTCATTCAAGATTTTGACTCCGCAAGGGCCATTCGGGGTTTTAAGTATATTTTGAAGTGATCTTTAAAGTCACCTTACATTTAAAGTTCAAAGTTCACCATCGGCCAAAGTACACAATGAAGCCCCCCTTAAGGTGACGTAATCAACCAACGGTTACAGATTTGCCTACGTAATTTTGAACTTGGCGAGATGAAGAAATGTACTGACTCTGAAGTGTCTGAAGTGGACGTCGATAGCTTATTATCATGGGTTGTCATGGTCAATGGTTGGCACATATCTTGTCTTGGATGGCACTTATCTTGTCATGGTCAGTGGATGGCAGTTATCTTTTCTTGGTCAATGGATGGCACGTATCTTGTCCTGGTCAAAAGATAGCACTTATCTTGTCCTGGTCAATAGATGGCACTTATCTTGTCTTGGTCAACGGATGGCACTTATCTTGTCATGGTCAATGGATGGCACTTATCTTGTCCTGGTCAAAAGATGGAACTTATCTTGTCATGGTCAAGGGATGAAACTTATCTTGTCCTGGTCAAAAGATGGCACTTATCTTGCCATAGTCAAAAGATGGCACTTATCTTGTCCTGGTCAAAAGATGGCACTTATCTTGTCATGGTCAATAGATGGCACTTATCTTGTCCTGGTCAAAAGATGAAACTTATCTTGTCATGGTCAATAGATGGCACTTATCTTGTCATGGTCAAAAGATGAAACTTATCTTGTCATGGTCAAAAGATGGAACTTATCTTGTCATGGTCAAAAGATGAAACTTATCTTGTCTTGGTCAAAAGATGGCAGTTATCTTGTCCTGGTCAAAAGATGAAACTTATCTTGTCTTGGTCAAAAGATGGAACTTATCTTGTCCTGGTCAAAAGATGGCACTTATTTTGTGTTGGTCAATGGATGGCACTTATCTTGTCCTGGTCAAAAGATGGAACTTATCTTGTCATGGTCAATGGATGGCACTTATCTTGTCCTGGTCAAAAGATGGCACTTATCTTGTCTTGGTCAAAAGAATACACTTATCTTGTCCTGGTCAAAAGATGGAACTTATCTTGTCATGGTCAATGGATGGCACTTATCTTGTCCTGGTCAAAAGATGGCACTTATCTTGTCTTGGTCAAAAGATGACACTTATCTTGTCCTGGTCAAAAGATGGAACTTATCTTGTCCTGGTCAAAGGATGGCACTTATCTTGTCTTGGTCAATGGACGGCACTTATCTTGTCTTGGTCAATTGATGGCACTTATCTTGTCCTGGTCAAAAGATGGCACTTATCTTGTCTTGGTCAAAAGATGGCACTTATCTTGTTCTGGTCAATGGATGGCACTTATCTTGTCCTGGTCAAAAGATGAAACTTATCTTGTCTTGGTCAAAAGATGACACTTATCTTGTACTGGTCAAAAGATGGAACTTATGTTGTCCTGGTCAAAAGATGGAACTTATCTTGTCCTGGTCAAAAGATGGTACTTATCTTGTCATGGTCAATGGACGGCACTTATCTTGTCATGGTCAATGGATGGCACTTATATTGTCCTGATCAATGGATTTCACTTATCTTGTCTTGGTCAATGGATGGCACTTATCTTGTCTTGGTCAATGGATGGCACTTATCTTGTCATGATTTCAACACATTTTCTAGACACAGTCAACTTTTTTCATTTACAAAATGGCTGGCTGTCTTATTTGAAAATTTGCTGTGATAACAAACGATTCCATAAAATTCTAAACAATATAGATTATTAACTTCATTTGTTATCCTCTTTAAAATACAAGTTAAGAAAAAGTGAAGAGCGGTTCGATTAAAATGTGTGTTCTTACAATGACAGATAAGCTACCGCCAACAAAGGCTTTAAATGTGTTCCCAATGAAATAAAATATAATTATTTAGTAAGGTATTTAAAACAACATGTAATGCTATTCATCTTGATTCATCTTTCCGAGCTAGAATAGAGAGCTGCCTGAAACAAGTCATTAAAAATGTTGAGAACGTTGACGAGGCTATTCTAAAAATAAATCAACAAGTTTGTAGTGAAAAGTCCTAAACCCAATCTACGGCTAACTTCGAAATAACATGTTATAAAAGGTGTCACTAGGGTTGGTGTGTCACCCGGGCCGATAGCTCATGGTGTCACTCCTTCACGACTTACCCCATAGAACTCCTCCGAGTCTTCCAGTTCCAAATAGCGGGAACATATAGAATTTACATTTTGGTGTCACACCTTGCGATGGTGCCACCCGGGGCGGCGCCACCCACCGCCCCCCAGTGACGCCACTGCATGTTATTGAATTCTTTCATCGACCTGATAATGCAGTGTACCAGGGGACTCTGAAATCTAGATCTAATGGCAGATTTTTAATCTTTTTTTTAAAAAAAAAAACGGGGACTAATTTTAACCAACAGTAACAATAGTTATTTAAGTACCCTTAAAAAAAAAAGAAGATCGCGATAAACTATGGCAAGGTGTCCAGCTGAGGCTAAAAACTGGGCCTATAGCTATTGTTTAACGTTAGCAATAAATCTACAACAGTCTGTCACTCAGAAGCAGCTTCTGTTTGATAGCTTTGGTCTACAATCTACAGCAGTGCTATTCAAAGTGGTGGTCCGCCGCTAATCGGTGCCGGTCCCTGTGCGGGTTCTTAGACCATCCGCCACAGGTCCGCAGAATTTATCAAGAAATGACAGAGAAATCTAATTATAATTTCTCGATTTGCTTGCATTAATACTGACCATAAAGAATACGTCAATTATTCGGCATTAAGCAATTAAAATGAAGCAATTAAAATAAAATTAAATTAAATTTACTATTACTTGGGGTCAGGGAAAATAGTGCACAGGCAAACTGGTGAAATAGAAAAAGTCCTGCCAGTACACCATACTAAAAAGTTTGAGAAGCACCGTTGGTTCGACAACACCTCCTGTGTAAGGAGTGTTTAAGTTTTATCTAGAATAGAAATTGTACGTTCCCGAACTGTCAAGGGAATAACATATAGAAATTCGATTGATTCCTGACCTATCTGGTGTCATGGAACGAAAGTGGAAAATAAATAATTTTAATAATGTTTCACCTGCGGCAGTAATGCTGAGATATGAATTCTTAAAAGTCTTTAGAGTTCTCAAAATCCGTGAGATATTCAAATCAAATTGTATTGTTGTCAAATGTGATGTATTCTTATTGTAAAATAGTTACGTTAATGTGTGGTGATTAATGATAAGCCGAAATGTTTAAAAAGTAGTAGATCTACATCGTGCAGTTAAAGATTTTAATTTATTAATTATTATTTTTTGGACACAAATCATGTAAATAGTTATGTATTTAATTCAAGAGCAACATGGCAGTGCATTTCTGTATAATGTCGTTATTGTTCCCAGTGGCGTCGCTAGGGGTGCGGTGGGGGCGGGCCGCCCCGAGTGACACCAGACTGTAAAACTCTATATATTCCCGTTATATGGCACTGGAAAACTCGGAGGAGTTCTATGGGTTAAATCATGAGGAGGTGACACCATGAGCTACCGCCCCGGGTGACACCAACCCTAGTGACGCCCCTGATTGTTCCCTATCTTCTTTGTGTTGTGACAATACTCTCAAAATAAACTTAAAATCTGTGCCGCACACGTCAAGTGACCTCAGCTGACGTTTTCAACAAGCCAAGATGGCGCTGTTTGTTGTTTACCAATCAACTCGTCATCTGCGGATTCTTTTAAACTCAATCAATGCTGACCTAATCACGAGGTCTAATATCTAACTCGATCCACAAACAAGAAACAAACTTTGGGCTAGTTCTTTAGTCTGACTTTTATGCCCTGTGAAATAAAGTAATTTTTTAAAAAAACGTTACAAAGCAATAACCCGTAGAGCTGTAGCTATTCTAAATGGCTGAATTTTCTGGTGTGTACAATACAGCCATGGGATACATTCGTAGAATGTCAAAACTGAATGCGTTATTATAACGTAATGTAATGTTATGATACAACATGTAATCATTCAGCTCAATCAGTTTAAAATCAAATACACCAATGGCCTGTTCGTTTATGTATTAGTACACCATTCATACTACATTGTGACTTTTATAACATAATCTACATGCGTCTGTACCTCATATGCACTGGAACAGGATACATTTCTACAATAAACATAAGTATACAACATATACACTACACACCTGTGGCGTAGCTAGGGGAGGGGGTTTGGGGTCTAAATTTATAAACCCCCGCGGGCCCCCACTTCAGGGGGGGTCCAAAAGGAATGTCTGAAAAGATTTTTAAAAAATTAAATATGAATCATTCCGCCATCGGTCAAAATGATGGGGCCCCCAAAGAGGAAAGGTCCCCCGCGCCGCCAAAGAAGCCAAGCCCACGGACTCCCCAATTCTTAGCTACGCCACTGCTACACTCAAGTGTACAACATATGCACCACACATATGTACACAACATCTACACAATATACGATTGTACAACATAAGCACTATACACATGTATTCCCAATATACAACACACACATGTATACATTATATACACGACACGCTTGTATACAGCTTAAACACGACACACATGTATGCAGTATATACACGACACACATGTATACAGTATATACACGACACACATGTATACAGGTTATACACGACACATATATACAGCATATACACAACACACATGCATAAAACATAAACATTATACACGCGTGTACAACATGGACATTGAAAACATGATTTACCCTATCGAACTTGGATAAGAGAAGTGATATTTGATGGCAATAACTCTGACAATGATTCGCTTTTGTTGTTACACTTTATCTCTTTGTAATACTATCAATTTTTATTTTTTTAAAAAGTATTTTAAAATTTCACTATTAAAGCTAGAAGGGGGAAAATGTGACTAGATCTATATCGTTAACAAATCAAATTAAATAAACTCAGTGATTTTGGTTAATTTTCAAGAAAACTTTTTAAAAAGAAAATGTGTATTTAAAATCGATGGTGAAATTGTCACCAGATCTTTTGTAAATGGATCAGCATTTTGATCGGCGCTGATAAAACATGATTTATAAATTTAACTTTAAAGGTGCATTCGAAAAAACACTCCTACAATAAACTGTATGGTGGACTAAGCCAATTGATAACCACAGCGCAATACATCACAGATATAGGGCATGTGGTATGAATCCTCCATCAAAAAGATTCTGAGAACGCAGAAGAAGAAATCTCGCTCGTTCCAAACTAATTAACTGCGGAACATGCCAACAGACGTCACAGAGCTCTTTGATGTGACTATAGCAGCCATTTTTACCAGTCTGCGATCACTTAGAAAGTTATGTCATACTGTTACCTTTATTTTTTTAAAAAAATTACTTCCTGGATCTACAAAGATCACGTATTAGTTCTTCCAATTAAAATAAGAATTTAATTCGGTCAAAGTTATCTTCCTTCGTTCTGTCAAGCAATGGATACTCAATTCATTTAAGCTTAACAGAATTTATAAATTATAACTTATTTTTTCAAGCCGATTGTGAGGAATGTTTATAAGTTTGGTTTCAAAACATGCCTAATCATGGTATTCTTTTTTATGTTGATTCAAAATGAAGATTTTAAAATATTTTTTATTTCTTTTTTAATTATTTTTTTCGGGGGGGGGGGGGGGTGAGTTTCCCAGAAGATCATTGACTTTGGAGACCATAACATATCGGCGTTTGCTAGTAATTAAATAATTCGCAATTTTTAAATACAGATCTAAATCGTGAAATAAAAAAACAACCTTATCACACTTGTCATTAACAGAGAAAATATGCATAGGATATATGTAACCTCAGTTATTGTTTCTATAATCTCAAACATTTTCTCAATAACCTCAAACAAAGTTTTTTTTACTTTTCTTGTGTGTACGTCAAAATAAAGAGTACACCACGTGAGTTATATATGTGAGCTGTTAGTGGTGTGTGTGTGTGTGCATGCGTTGTGTGTGTGTGTGTGTGTGTGTGTGGGTGTGTGTGTGTGTGTGAGTGTGTGTGTGTGTGTGGTGTGTGTGCGTGTGTGTGTGCGTGAATGTAAGTGTGTGTGAGTGTGTGTGTGTGCGTGTGTGTGTATGTGTGTGAGTGTGTGTGTGTATGTGTGTGTGCGTGTGTATACCCTATGTGCGTGTGTGTGTGTGCGTGTGTGTGGTATGTGTATGTGTGTGTATGTGTTTACGTGTGTGTGTGTGGTGCAGGGTTTTTAATATTGCAATATTGAATTGGTATTGGTAGTATTGCCAATACTTTTTAAAGTATGGCACGATATTGCAATACTTTTTGAAATTTGATATTGGTATTGGTATTGCCAATAATTATTTTTTGATATTGGTATTGATTTTTAACCAATACTAAAAGCAATATTCAATAAAATCTCTACAACATTGGTTGTGAATAAAGGTGAATATAAAAAATAGCTTTTTTGCGTTTTACGTCACGATTTTTGAATATTTGTGTAAATCGTCATCAGTATTGTAGTTAGCACATTTAGTCGACCACGCTGATATCATTTTTCCGACAGTTGTGTGTACCAGCGGTGAGCAATTATATTTTTATTGATCGTTAAGTACTTAAATAGCATAATATAACTTTCTTTGAGACCAAACAATATAGCGGTTAACAAAGAGATGTTTTTAATTCATTTTGGAACCCAAATCAATTTATTTTGTTGAAAACAAAAACTTCTCTCAAAAGTTATAACATTTCAAATTGTGATGGGCTAAGTCTAAAACTTATAAAATGTCGATAGTCATCTCCGAGAAGGGGTTGCTGTTAATGGCTCTTATTAATTTTATTATTTATTTATTTAAGTTTAAGGACATAAATAAAATATAAGAAGATGCCAGTGCCAGTAATTTAGACAATTCAGTAAATATTTTATACATTTTTCTAAAATTTTACTG
>MUZC01004646.1:712411-762968 GCA_002072015.1 Radix auricularia | reverse complement strand
AAAAAAAAAAAAAAAAAGAACGGTGCGTGACGTCATTTATGGGAGGCCCCTAAAAGGGCGGCATATTAAAGACCGCCCCGGGCGGCAAAAGCTCAAGCTACGCCACTGTAAGTATGTATTAATAAATCGAAAAAAAATGTTTAAAATATTGTATTTAATTTTAATCGTTATTTTATCGATTCAATTAATTTTTATCGATACAAATTTTTACCAAATAAATCGAGAAATTAATCGTTAATTTCCGCAGCCCTACTTTAAATGTTTCTCAAATGTTTCTTGTTTTCATAAAATTGAATGAATTAAACATAGTTTAGGTACCCCGATAAAACGTGACTGTTTCTCACATGGAGTAAATAACAAAAAGCTTTCATAATAGTAAAACTGTAACAAAAAACAGAGTCGTCAACCTCGCGATAAACTAAACATACAAAAACAGTGGTGAAATATCAAGAGAAGTAAAAAAAAATTAAAAAAAAAAAAATAATAAATAAATTAAAACAGACATTTAATGAAGACTTGTGAGTAGCGTTTAATACCAGAAACAAATGGGGAAACCTGAATGGAAGAAAGTGTCATTTATATTAAACTTCCGCGTTTTGACCGTGCTAGCCGTATTTTCAATTTTAAATGTGTGTATCTTAAAACATATCGCTTCTTTATTGATAAAAAAATAATATAGATTTAAACACAAACTTGAAATCTTTGCTGAAATGTGATTTTTAAAAAAAAATAATAATAAAATAACCACGTTTGAAAGAAAGAAAACACTGTGTTGAGAACAGAAATTACAGATCGTTTTCTAGGAGTCACTGTAATGTAAAGTTTTTATCATTTCAAATTTTTGTTTATCTATGCCTAATTATTTTATGGTAATAATGTGGGGATTTAGGGGTGGCAACCTTGAAGTGAACACCGTCTTGTCGGTTGTGTGCGTGTGGGGATGGGGGTGAGGGGGGAGGTCTAGCTGTCACAGGCCATCTATGAGACAGTGCTACGTGAATAACAAATTCGCCCGTAGACGGCGTGGGAACACGTCACGTGATAACGGCTGCAACAGGACGCTACTAGACATGGACACATTTATGTGCAAGTAAAAAAAAATATCGGGGGGGGGGGAATCCATGTACGTCAATGACATGTGTCAGTTTTCCCAAATGAATCTCATTTAATGACATGTGTCAGTTTGCCCAAATGAAACCATTTAATGACATGTGTCAGTTTGCCCCAATGAACACCATTCGATGACATGTGTCAGTTTGCCCCAATGAAACCATTTAATGACATGTGTCATTTGCCCCAATGAAACCATTTAATGACATGTGTCAGTTTGCCCAGTTTGCTCCAATGAACACCATTCAATGACATGTGTCAGTTTGCCCCAATGAACACCATTCAATGACATATGTCAGTTTGCCCCAATGAACACCATTCAATGACATGTGTCAGTTTGCCCCAATGAATCTCATTTAATGACATGTGTCAGTTTGCCCCAATGAACACCATTCAATGACATGTGTCAGTTTGCCCCAATGAACACCTTTCAGTGACATGTGTCAGTTTGCCCCAATGAACACCATTCAATGAAATGTGTTAGTTGCCCCAAATGAACACCATTCAATGACATGTGTCAGTTTGCCCTCAATGAACACCATTCAATGACATGTGTCAGTTTTCCCCAATGACTCTAAATTCAATGACACGTCTCAGTTTGCCCCCAATGAACCTCTTTCAATGACACGTGTCAGTTTGCCCCCAATGAACACCATTCAATGACATGTGTCAGTTTGCCCCCAATGAACCTCATTCAATGACACGTGTCAGTTTGCCCCAATGAACCTCATTCAATGACACGTGTCAGTTTGCCCCAATGAACCTCATTTAATGACATGTGTCAGTTTGCCCCAATGAACCTCATTCAATGACATGTCAGTTTTCCCCAATGAACCTCTTTCAATGACACGTGTCAGTTTGCTCCAATGAACACCATTCAATGACATGTGTCAGTTTGCCCCCAATGAACCTCATTCAATGACACGTGTTAGTTTGCCCCAATGAACCTCATTCAATGACACGTGTCAGTTTGCCCCAATGAACCTCATTCAATGACATGTGTCAGATTGCCCCAAATTAACACCATTCAATGACATGTGTCAGTTTGCTAAGACTTATTTTCTGCGACTAACGACCAGTTAAGCTTGGCTTAAGATCATTTCACCATTGTTGCAGAACACCACAGTTTTCCAGTGCATAATAATGAGATTGCATTATGCCAGCCCAATAATATAACATTGGTTCGTTAATGTCACAAGTCCGGCCGCCGCGGCCATGATAGATTATTTAATATGTAGAAGACGCTTGTGGTAGAAAGATGACTACCTGTGACTCAAAGAACATGAGTTTGTTACGTCACTGAAGAGCGAAACTTGGATTTTAAAAACTTTTATTTTTTGGTAGGTTCTAAGATTTAAAGTGCTCACACCACCACCACCAACACCACAACAACAACAACAAAACAAAACAGCAACAACAAGGATAAAAAAAAGACCTTCTAACTTTTTTTTACTGTTCAAAGTGATTCAACAATGCATGTAGTATGTCACACGATTATCAACTTGCTGTGTTTCATTAGGTTTACTTCGCGCAAAAAACTTGTGTTTCAGCCTGAGAGTAAAATATGAGTTCGTCAAGTGTTCAGATCGACAGATGCATGTTTGACGATAACAAGTTTTTTTTTCTTCGTGATCACTAGATATAACAATGGACCAGAATCCTCATGGCAAGAGCGCTCGACTGGCGTACCGATGGTCACGAGTTCGAATCCATGCGAAGTCAAAGATTTGTTCATGTGGCCTAAGGAGTCCCTGAGTCACCCAGCTCCAAATGGGTACCCAACTAACAATATTTAGGCGGCTGGGTAATTCGTGGAACCCTCATAGCCGTGGCCTGTGACCGCTGCATCACTTGCCAACAGATCATCTCTCACGGTATGTGGACACAATTATCTTCTGCATAGAAGGAGCGTCTGTATATCTAAGATAAGATAAGATAAGATAAGATATAAGATGTCATTACCAACGTTTCCTGTATTGAAATGCTACACACGCGGCATCCTAGAGCTGGCGATTGGGTCACGTTAAGTGAATGTCACGGGACAAGAACAATGGACGACCAGGAGATGTCGAGAGTAAGAAGCTGATTTGTCTGAATAGATGCGACGGGTCAGAGGTTGGAGGTTGACCGATTTGTCTCACAAAACAACGGTCCTCAACTGGGGAGTTGAGGGGGGCTTGCGGTGTTCGTGTAATTTCTTGAAAGCAGTGGTAGCCTTAAAAAAAATGTAGTAGTCAGTCATGGCCTTGTAGGCCAAAAGGCGAGTGTATAATATGGGTAAGAACAAATTAACACTTTAAGGGCCGTCCATAAATGATGTCGGCTCATTTTGTTCGTTTTTAATCCCTCCCCCGCCCCTCTTCACACTTCGTCGCAAAAACCTGGAACCCTCCTCCAATATGACGTCACAAAACTGTGGAACCCCTTAAAAGCAGTATTTTCTATTTGAAAATGAACATGTTTCAAAACATTTTTATTACTATTTAAAGTATGGGGTTTTTTTTAGTGTAAGGCTGCACGCTAATATTGTATCCCGCGCGAATCCATGCAAAACGTCATACAATAAATAGTAAGTAATCGAATTTTGAAGGGGAATATTGATTTAATGTGGTGTGTTTTAACTTGGCGTCACAATCCTTACCCCCCCCCCCAACCCTCGTCACATATCCTCACAAATGTTGGGAACCCCGCGGCGTAAAAAATGAAAGAAAAGAAAAACAAAAACAAACAAGGACACATTTGTATCACATAATATGTTTTAAGATGTATATATATATATATATATAAGTAATTATTTATGTTATTGTACTGATGAAGGCCTTAGCCGAAACGTTTACTATTATTTGTATTAGTTCATAAATAAAGCTTAAATTTATTGTCTTCTTACACAAATAGTTTGTTTAATTTGTTTTTTAAAATTATTATTAAAAAGCTTTATGCAGTCCCATTCTGTATGATATATTTATCAGTTGTGTGACACCTTCTTCGCTGAAAGCAGGAAATGGTGTCTGGTTATTGTCAGGGAAACATTATAGAGTAATGGGGTTTTCCAATTACTTGGGTTGATACTTGTTTTTGGTGCGGTGCGCACTGTATAAAAGAGTATGACGTAAAAGAGTGAACGTGACGTTCCGTGGAAGGCAGTTGTTTAGAGCAAGAGATCGGCAGTGGTTGTGAAAAGGGTTCTTCATTTCTGAAACCGGAAAACGTCATTTCGTAATGTTCTTTTTTTAAGATTACATTTTAGCGGAACAATGTTTTGAAGCATAAATACAGTCAAATCCCTATGTTCTCAAAATTGTTAGCTTAGTAAAATTACGAAATTGTTTTTTATTTTGCAGGTCCAATTAGCTGTCTTAAATTAACGAAGAATTAAGAATTAGCTGATAAGATCAATCATTCTTAATATACCTAAATTCACGTATTGACTCGTATCTTTTGTTAATTTTAAAACAAATGAATTTGTCCTTACAAAAGATAAATTTAGATATAATATTTCTATTAATAGATTTCCGCCATATTATGAACATCCCTATAGAAGAACCTTGGAAATGAAGTTATTAAATTTATCAACGTTACAACTGGGTTGTTTTTTTTTATCTTGAGTTGACCTGTCCTTGTGGTCTTTACAAATACCCAGACAACGACGTAACAGTGATGACGTATCTCAGTCTTTAACTCCCAAGGTTGTTTTTTTTAAATTATTGCTCCAGATCCACCCCCTATTATGTTCAGCACTTTGAGTCGTCAATATATATTGTAAAATTAAATTATTATTTATCTGTTTATTTTTTGAACATCGTTTAAACTAGGTTTTTAATTTCATAAAATGTTCGCTAGCCGCAGAGTGAACACAAAAGAGCCGCATGTTTCTTCCCGAGCCACCGTTGGTCTATAAGTATGGCCTGGGGGCTGTCCATAAAGTACGTCACGCTATTTTTTTTACCATTTTTAACTCCCCCTCTCCCTTGTCACAAACTGTCACAAATCTCGGACATCCCTCCCCTTAAAGTACGTCACACTTTCGTACAAAAATATATTTTTTATTAACAAAATAATTAAAATTAAACATAAACTACCGTGACGTCACACATTGCCGGACTTTCCCATCCCCTCTGTCACAAACTGTCACACTTTCTTACACCCCATCCTACCTCTGGAGCGTGACGTACTTTATGTACGTCCCTTTGTATATTTTATTTTGTCTAACAGTTCTACTCATCAAAAGCCATACAGTACAGACAATCTAGCGTATTGCTCCCTTTAGGTACAAACTTTCGGAAACTAAAACTAAGACTTTGAAGAAAAACCCGAAAGTGTGTTGAAACTAAAGACACTAAAAACACTAAAAGTCTCAACTCCCATACTTTTATTGTGTGGAAACTAAAGACACTTAAAACCCTAAAAGTCTCAACTCCCATACTTTTATCGTGTTGAAACTAAAGACACTTAAAACACTAAAAGTCTAAACTCCAATACATTTTTAGCGCATTTTCGAGAAGTCGAAATGCGCTATTGTATCCGTTTTGTCCGTCTGTCCGTCCGTCCATCTGTCATCACCTTAGATCTCAACATCCATAAGTCCTAGACCCATGATGTATATATGTTTTTTGTATGTCCTGACCTGCCATTTGTGCATCAACACTCAGTTACTCGATTAATGCATTTTAAATGTTCATTTAGAAAAGAAACATGCACGGTTTCACAACTGTAACATAAGTACTGATACATAATACGAAAATGCGCTAACACGTCCTGAGTCCAAAAAGGGACCAGGCTTAACATGATTTTTTGTGTTGAAACTAAAGACACTTAAAACACTTAAAGTCCAAATTCCCATACTTTTCTTGTGTTGAAAGTAAAGACACTAACAACCCTAAAAGTCTAAACTCCAATACATTTTTTGTGTTGAAACTAAAGACACTAACAACACTAAAAGTCTAAAACTCTCATACTCATACCTTTATAATAAATCCCGCCCCACTTCCAGCGTAGAAGATTACGCTTCGTTTGACACCCCGGAGCAGGCTAACGCCTCTTGTTGTTGTGATACCCCTTTCATTGGGGATCGTTGGGAGCTTAAAGAAAACACGAAATTTAAAGTAGCTCCTGTGTTGGGCTTTGTGGTGTGGGGAAATTCAGTAGGAATCAAGTTTAAGCCTTACTTTCTTTGTTTTGGACATTGATAGATCGAGCTAGAGATTACTTTCTTTTTTTCCCCTCCTTTCTTATAAATATTTCTTTTCTGTCCTTTTTTATCACTTCCTGCGATTCAGACAAGCAGACAAAGCAATCACCTACATTTGAGATCTAAGGTTACAAGGTCAAAAGGCTTCAAGTATTAGTGGTTCTCAAACTTAAGAGTGAACAAATATGTGGTACATGTACTTTAAGCCTTGTGTATGTCGTTTGAGACAATGATTATAATTTTCGAAGGAAAAAAAAAAAGAAAATATGTGTTTTAAAATATTGATTATGTCATTTGAGATCTAAGGTTACAAGGTCAAAACGCTTCAAGTATTAGTGGTTCTCAAATTTAAGAGTGAACAAATATGTGGTACTTTAGCCTCGTGTATATTTGTTTGAGACAATGAAAATATTTTTCGAACAAAAAAAAAAGATTTTGTGTTTTGAAATATTTATTATGTCATTTGGGACAATGATATCAATAATCAACCCCTAACTGGGGTCCTGCATGTTTTCAAGCACACTAGGGGGTGCAGTGGGGGCGGACCGCCCCGGGTGACACCATCACGAGGGGTGACACCAAAATGTAAAATTCTGATATGGTCCCGTTATTTGGCACTGGAAGACTCGGAGAAGTTCCATGGAGTAAGTCGTGAGGGGGGGACACCGTGAGCTACCGCCCCGTGCGACACCAACCCTAATGCCGCCTCTGCACACACCTGTTACGTTATCTCATGCCTCTCCAATGTGCTCATCTCTCATAGAATACTTATGTGAAGGTCGTTTCATGTTACAGCAAATAAAGAATTTTATGTTTTTTGACAGTGAGGCTCTTCTATGGCGCTATTAGGCCAAAAGGGATACGGTGGTCGAGTGGCAAGCGCACTAGTCTGGCGTACCGATGGTCTCACATTCGAATCCATGCGAAGGCAAGAATTAAATCCTGTGGCCTAAGGGGTCCCTGAGTCACCCAGCTCCGAATGGGTACCTAACTAACAATAGTTAGGTGGCTGGGTAATGCGTGGAACTGTCATAGCGTGGCCTGTGACCGCCAAAAATCATCTGTCATGGTCTGTGGACGCAATTATCTTCTCCATAAAGGGAGCGTCTGTACATGTAAGATAAGATTACAGAGGGACACATTTTAAATGAGGATATACAAGGCCATGCTCAAGACCGCATTGAAGGTATTGGTCTTGTGAAATTTGGGCATGTTTCACGGGAAGCAGTGTCCATTGACCGAGCCCACTTACGTGTTATTATACGAAACAGTGCATCAAGCTATGAGGCAAACGGGCAACAAGCTGCGATGTCCAGGAGACAGGTCAGGAAAGGTCGTGCTCGTAACCCTTCTGATGACATTCCGACCATCTCTTGTCCGACCCGTGGACACAACTTTTTGGGCAAAAAATTAATTTCATTAGCCACAGCATATAGAGAGTTTGGTGGGAATGGTCCAAGTCGATCACGATAACAAGCAACAAAAGTAACAAATTAAGTATGACATTTATATGTAAGCTGCAATGTCGACACAGCATGTCAGGTTTGTACTCAGGTTGAGGGTTATTGTTAGTTGACTGACAGGCCAACTAACTGGCCAACTAACTGGCCAACTATCAGGCCAACTAACAGGCCAACTAACTGGCCAACTAACAGGCCAACTAACAGGCCAACTAACTGGCCAACTAACAGGCCAACTAACAGACCAATTAACTGGCCAACTAACAGGCCAACTAACTGGCCAACTAACTGGCCAACTAACAGGCCAACTAACAGGCCAACTAACAGGCCAACTAACTGGCCAACTAACAGGCCAAATAACAGGCCAACTAACAGGCAAACTAACAGGCCAACTAACAGGCCAACTAACTGGCCAACTAACAGGCCAACTAACAGGCCAACTAACAGGCCAACTAACTGGCCAACTAACAGGCCAACTACCTGGCCAACTAACAGGCCAACTAACAGGCCAACTAACAGGCCAACTAACAGGCCAACTAACTGGCCAACTAACAGGCCAACTAACTGGCCAACTAACAGGCCAACTAACAGGCCAACTAACAGGCCAACTAACAGGCCAACTGACAGGCCAACTGACTGGCCAACTAACTTGCCAACTAACTGGCCAACTAACAGGCCAACTAACAGGCCAACTAACAGGCCAACTAACAGGCCAACTAACAGGCCAACTAACTGGCCAACTAACTTGCCAACTAACTGGCCAAATAACAGGCCAACTAACTGGCCAACTAACAGGCCAACTAACAGGCCAACTAACAGGCCAACTAACTGGCCAACTAACTTGCCAACTAACAGGCCAACTAACAGGCCCACTAACTGGTCAACTAACAGGCCAACTAACTGGTCAACTAACAGGCCAACTACCTGGCCAACTAACTGGCCAACTAACTGGCCAACTAACAGGCAAATTAACAAACCTACTAGCAGGTCAACTAATAGGCCACTTGACAGGCAAAAGAACAGGCCATCTAACAGTCCAACTATCTGTTGTTGTACTGTAATATGGTACTGGTGCTGTACTGTATCACGGTACTCCTGTTGTACTGTATCACGGTACTGGTGCGGTACTGCCTGGTGCTGTACTGTATCAAGGTACTGGTGCTGTACTGCCTGGTGCTGTACTGTATCACTGTTCTGGTGCTGTACTGCCTGGTGCTGTACTGTATCACGGTACTGGTGCTGTACTGCCTGGTGCTGTACTGTAATATGGTACTGGTGCTGTACTGCCTGGTGCTGTACTGTATCACGGTACTGGTGCTGTACTGCCTGGTGCTGTACTGTAATATGGTACTGGTGCTGTACTGTATCACGGTACTCCTGTTGTACTATATCACGGTACTGGTGCGGTACTGCCTGGTGCTGTACTGTATCACGGTACTGGTGCTGTACTGCCTGGTGCTGTACTGCCTGGTACCTCTTTAACGTGGACTACATGAACACTTTGATTTAAATGTAAGTAAAATATATTTTTAAAAAAATTGTTTTGTTTTTAAGTGTCTGTGGTTAGCAATGTGACAATCAGTGGCGTCGCTAGGGGTGCGGTGGGGGCGGGCCGCCCCGGGTGACACCATCAGGGGGGTGACACCAGACTGTAAAACTCTATATATTCCCGTTATTTGGCACTGGAAAACTCGAAGGAGTTCTATGGGTTAAATCATGAGGGGGTGACACCATGACCTACCGCCCCGAGTGACACCAACCCTAGTGACGCCTCTGGTGACAATGTTGTAGGAAATTACTCACAGGAAAAATTGTTACAATAAAAATAGTCAACGTAAAAGGAAAAAAAAAGTCTGATATTTTCGATGACCATTTTTTAAAATGTTTTTTTTCCCTCACTCATCGTTTTGCGGGGCCTAACACTGAGTCAAAGAAATGTTCTATTACTATTAGAGAAAAGAAATAGGCAGCTTCCAAATCAATAAATTAAACAAACAAATCCACATTTGTGGCGGTAGTTTTATCTTGACTGCGAATCCAAAAACGTGGTAAAATGCGGTGAAATGCGGATACAAGACTCATTTTCTTTTTGCTTGTATAAAAATATATGGGCGTGGGGGTGGAAGATTGTGGAACAAAGGACTGAAAAGGCGTCACTGACTCTGTCTCAAGTAGGAACAGCGTGACTCCTTTTTTGTTTGTTTTGTTGTTGTTTCTTTTGAAGCTTGCCCGCTCCTGTTTCTAGCTGCCTTCCTGACATTCAAGACATATTCAATTTTTCGAAGCGATACACGGCGCAGTCCATAGACTGAAAGTGTTTGAAATCTCTTTGTTCCGTGAGGCTTTCCTTGGCTGTTATCGTATCGACCTGGCCTCTGACCTATATTTAAACGCATTCCCAAACCATGAGTCGGACACATAAAAACACATGTAGTGGAAACCAAAACATTTTCTTTCGAGTAGTGGCTTTACGGCCGTCCATAAAGTACGTCACGCTATTTTTGACCATTTTAAGCTCCCCCTCCCCCTGTCACAAACTATCACAAATCTCGGACCCCCTCCCTCCCCCCNTTTTTTTTTTTTTTTTTTTTTTTTTTTGTGAAAATTTATTTTGTCTAAAAACTTTAGACTTTATAATCAGGTTAATAATTTTAACAGTTCAAACTTATTTGGATGCGTTTAAAATTGTTTTAAGATTTTTCTGCGTGTGAAGAAGACGAAACCATGAAGACTATCAGAATGGTAAAATAATTGAGTTATTTCCGTCATTCATAAATATATCTTAAAAGCAGCTTAGCTATTTAACACACAAAAAAATTTCCCTCTGATTTTTGTTGGTGGAAATCATCTACAAGGACTTGAGCCAGAAGCTCTTTCCAGTCAATGTGATATCATTCCTTTCATCTGTCACTCAAGTCCATAATCCCTCACTATCAAACCCAGGTAAGAATAAATTTGCTTTCATTTCGACACATGTTTTTAAGAGAAATAATCATAATTTATGCTTAATAAACAATACACAGTATATAACCTTAGGTAGAGATGATATTTAAAAAAATTACAGCCTCGACACTCAAAGAATTATGACCATAATAAAACATTCTAAAAAATCTGACTAAGTTACATTTGTTTGATGACACTAACCAACACGCAGGTAATGGCAATATTTTCAAGAGAAAGCAACCTTAAAAGCAGATGATAGATATACTTTTCTCCTGATAAATCTAGCGCGGCTGAAATGTGAAAAATCTAAGACGGGAAAAACATAAAATGAAACTTCAAAGTATTACATGTTATTCATAAACAATTTTAGGATGTTTATATTTTATGCTCATACGCTATTCATTGATGCATTGACATTTACAACACTTCAGATTGTAAACTTTTAGAATAAAGATATTTAAAAATGCCCATGTGTACAAATTAAATCCATTAGTATTTATAGAGAATGTCAATGCCAAGGAACAAGCTAAGATAAAAGCATTAGCAATAATTCTTTACAACACTTGGAAAAAACATATTGAAACATTTATCGACAATAAGGAAAAGAAAATCGTGAGTGTCGAACAGTGAGTGAGAGTAGGAGCTGAGAGCGAGGACTGACGGAGACTTGTGTATATGTGTATGCTGTGGATTGTTACAATGAACCTGTTGCTTATCCTTACCCAGTGATTTGGACTTTATTATTATTTTATTACAAATGCTACAAGTGATATTTGAAAAATTAATTCTATACCTTCTTTCGTGCAACGCGAACAACGCGGATGCATTTGAACAGTCTAAAAATAACCCCCGTGTTTATATCAAGACAAATGGTGCGCATGATTGTGTCACGGAGCAATCAAAGCGCTTTAGATAAGGTTTATTTCTGGCTAACACATAAAAATAGATTTATGCAGGCTGATCAAGTTGCCAAACTATAACGTTACAAAAGCGAGTAATGGATAAAATTATTTGGTAGAAAAACCAACCATTGACTTTGTTGTTATTTCAAATAGAATGCTATATTTACTATACAAGGTATGTATACAAACGAACTGAGTGATCAAAACAGTACAATAAAGGTGTATAAATTGAAAAATACATCAGTAAATGTCTCTGCCAATGTCTTCATCGGTACAACTAAATAAGAAGAAGTATCTAAATTAAATTTGCTTTTCTATATTACAATCTATACAATGCAAAAAATATTTAAGTAGAAATTAAAAAAACAAAAAAACAAACAGAATTGAAAAGAAGGAAGATGGGTACACTTACTTCACAAAATTAGCGGATAGAGAAAGAGGTAGGTAATAACAAAAGTTACAGTTAACAATAGAAAACTTAAAAAAAAAAAAAGATTCTACTAACTTATAGTGATTGCAACTGATTACACTATGAAACGTTTTATGTACTTCTCTTGCTGTGAAATGAATTTCAATTTCCTTTTTTTCAACCAAAAAAATTCCTTATATTAACTTCACCGTCGTCTCTTGGCCCGTCCGTCCGTACGGTATGGCGGAAAAACAAAAGTAAAAATGACCCATTTACCGTGATGCTATCGAGCTGAATTTTGCACATAAACTCGTGTTACCTTACAGGGCATTGTATCAAAATTTCAGATCGATCGAATGTACCGTAATTTTTTTTTTTAATCACATTTAGTTTATCTCTATATAAATATGTGGTAGCCTCCTGTTGTTGACATACACGTGTTTTCTGGAGTTCAGTCTCGCCATGGATGACCTAACCCACACACCCACCCATCACCTGTAAATATTTGTCCATCGGTGCAATTTATTTTGAATATAATAAATACTTTTAGTTCTGTCTCATATATAAGGGATTTATAGTAAAAAACTTCGTTTTAACGGGTTGTTTTTTCTTCTTTTTTTATCTTAGCGTTCTTGCCTGTTGGCTTGTTTTATCTTTACTCCCTCATTGTGAAGACTGTAGAAAATGTGCGCAGAATGATTAACCCGATTTAGTTCGTATTCAAACTCTTTGTTTCTAGGTTCTAGACTCACTTTCATTTGATGGTGTCGAAATCTCACCATTCCATGGTATAAAAACGTGTTATAAACTCAAGTCAAATTGCCCGCATAATTGAATTTGTGCTTTTTGTTTATTTCCGTGGAAGGATGCATCTTGCATCTTGTTTCCATGACATTTCCCACCTCATTTGAACTCATGTCAAATTAATCGCACGACTGCCTTTGATATTTTGTTCATCCGTGGAAGTATGTCATTGAAAGTTGTATATCATTTTCATACCAGCCTCCACCATTATGAGCTCAAGACAAAGTGCTGGCTGAACTGCCTTTGTGTTTTTGTTCATCTGTTGAAGTGTGTCATTGAATTTTGTAACTTATTTTCATACCAGCCTCCACCATTATGAGCTCAAGACAAAGTGCTGGCTGAACTGCCTTTGTGTTTTCGTTCATCTGTTGAAGTATGTCATTGAATTTTGTAACTTATTTTCATACCAGCCTCCACCATTATGAGCTCAAAACAAAGTGCTGGCTGAACTGCCTTTGTGTTTTCGTTCATCTGTTGAAGTATGTCATTGAATTTTTAAACTTATTTTCATACCAGCCTCCACCATTATGAGCTCAAGACAAAGTGCTGGCTGAACTGCCTTTGTGTTTTCGTTCATCTGTTGAAGTATGTCATTGAATTTTTAAACTTATTTCCATACCAGCCTCCACCATTATGAGCGCAAGACAAAGTGCTGGCTGAACTGCCTTTGTGTTTTCGTTCATCTGTTGAAGTATGTCATTGAATTGTGTAACTTATTTCCATACCAGCCTCCACCATTATGAGCTCAAGCTGACGGAGATGCCTTTGTGTTTTTGTTCATCCGTGGCAGGTATATCTTGTATTTCATTTCCATGCCACATTCCATTATGAACTCACGACAAGTTACTGGACCGACGTTCGTAGAGATCTGCTCAGACAGCTGAAAGCTGTATCCTTTCTCCTGTAGCCTCCATTTCCACCTTTCTCACCCTTTACCCCCAAAACAAAGTTTTTTTCAAAGTTATATTTCCTAATCTCCCGCCCCTGTGTAATACAAGGGCCTCATGCCCTGGTCGCACCATGTGGCCCAAAATCTCTACCGCCCCTGTGTCATACATGGTCCCCATGCCCTGGCCGCACCATATGGCCCAAAATCTCTCCCGCCCCTGTGTCATACATGGACCCCATCTCCTGGTCGCACCGTGTGGCCCAAAATCTCTCCCGCCCCTGTGTCATACATGGGCCCCATCTCCTGGTCACACCGCGTGGCCCAAAATCTCTCGCGCCCCTGTTTCATACATGGGCCCCATCTCCTGGTCGCACCGCGTGGCCCAAAATCTCTCCCGCCCCTGTTTCATACATGGGCCCCATCTCCTGTTCACACCGCGTGGCCCAAAATCTCTCCCGCCCCTGTTTCATAATTGGGCCCCATCTCCTGGTCGCACCGTGTGGCCCAAAATCTCTCCCGCTCCTGTGTCATGCATGGTCCCCATGCCCTGGCCGCACCATGTTGCCCAAAATCTCTCCCGCCCCTGTGTCATACACGGGCCCCATCTCCTGGTCACAACGCGTGGCCCAAAATCTCTCCCGCCCCTGTGTCATACATGGTCCCCATGCCCTGGCCGCACCATGTGGCCCAAAATCTCTCCCGCCCCTGTGTCATACACGGGCCCCATCTCCTGGTCACACCGCGTGGCCCAAAATCTCTCCCGCCCCTGTTTCATACATGGGCCCCATCTCCTGGTCGCACCGCGTGGCCCAAAATCTCTCCCGCCCCTGTGTCATACATGGGCCCCATCTCCTGGTCGCACCGCGTGGCCCAAAATCTCAAGGCGTTTCCCGCCTCACGTCCGCCAACGGGACTCGTTCCACCGTTATTTGTGACAGCCAACAGCACATCTGTTGACACGTGTTGTGACAGTCAACAAGGGTGGTTGCTTCTGATCGGACTGTCCGCCATTCTAGACATGACTCGGCCAGGCGGGTTCTCTCTCATGTTGATGTAAAAACAAAACAGTCGCTCGGAGTAACCTCCCCAGTGCCAATGTTTGATCACGTGTCAGCTGGTGACAAGGAGAAATAACTTGAGTTGGTGGGGAGGGGGGGAGTCTGCTGGTGGAAAAATCTCACTCTGAGTAACGGTTCTCAAAACACACTGCTCCGGGGACCATAATTTCGACCCGCTTTCTGAAAGCAAATTTACTATTAAAGTGGCTCAATCATTTACCTTTTTCGTATTCCTCACCCAGCTGGAGAAACGTTTTGAAGAAGTTTTATTTTAGTTAATTTTTTTTGTTGTTATTTGAGACCAGCAAGTAAAAATGATCATGGCAAAGAAGGATGTGGTTATTTCTGCGTCACTACATGCGCATAAACTTGGTGTTGGTTGTGGCGTGTACTCAACAAGAAGTTACCGAAATATTGATTTTTATAGAAAGCTTCTCAGAAAAACATAACATCGTTTAGCTTCAGATTCCAAATACGGAAATTACTCGTTAACTGGGACACAGCACTTAGCAGAAAGTTTACGGATGCCATGGGACACAGCAGTAATAACTCGGTCATGTGATCGCAAACTTCAAGAGACACTGAGACAAATGTCCGTCGATTCCTTCTCGTTGAATGTGGAAGATGCGTCGTCGTCAACGATCTAGAGATAAAACTAATTGATGTTCAGTGTGATTACAAACTCAAAGCTACGTCCAAGGGGGTGAAATGAAAAACAGACAAGATTGCATTATTTATCATATCTTATATGTTGCAGACGCTACTTCCATATAGAAGATTATTGCGTCCACAGACCATGCCAGTCTGTTGGCAAGTGACGCAGGGTTCCACGCATTTTCCATCCACCTTCGTTTCCTACCCTGTGTCTGGTAACTATTCGGAGCTGGATGGACTCAGGGACCCCCTTGTCCCCCCGGAAACAAATCCCTGTCTTCACCGTTATTCGAACCCATGAACATCGGTACGCCAGCCGAGTACTGTCGAACATCTTCAAGCCATACCGAGGATATCAGTTCTTTGCTCACTATATACGCCATGATTCCGTCAGATGTGTTGATTGCATCGTTGCCCAATCTCTGAAAGTATGGGGTAGAAGACATTGCCTGAGAACTAGATATATGTGCTACACACAAGTAACTAGATTTAGTTCACAAAACTAACAAGATGTAGTTAACGTTATCTTCATCCAGTGGAAAGGAAGTTTAAATATTTCAAAGTGGCAGATGAGATATATCGTTTGAATTGAAAGGGGCCACCAAGAGGGATTTAAAATCTGTAAAAGGGACTTTAAAGTGATCACTACGACGGACTTCAAATAAACCAATAAGAAGGATTTTAAATGATCCAATTTCTAAGGATTTCCAATGGGCCAATACGTAGACTTTTGAAGGGACCAATACGATTGAATCAAAAGGGACATCGCGAATGATTTCAAATAGACCAGGATGAAGTAGTTCAAAGAGGCCAATGCGGATTATTTTCAATAAATTCAAAAGGTTTCAGGTTGACAAGTGAGGGTTAGAAAGGAAACTAAGAACAACAAAACCGTTATCACTAAATAGCCACCGAGTAGAATGTGGGCCAAAGCGCACACACCAATCAGCAAAGCCAAGACTGAACTTCTTCTGAACCTTGTGTTCCACGGCCCAGTTTCTGAGCTCAGAGTTAAAACCGTAACATAATGCAACGCAGTTCACCTCCCCCCTACCCCGCCCCAGTCCCAGCTCCCCGGGTCAGAATTTAAGCAACTCTCCGTTGTAGGCCGTAGTGCGAATTGGCGATAATGGTGGGGCTCGTTCGTTCGCAGCGCGCGGGATTTTCCTTTCCTTAGTGGCAACCCGAACGGTTGACAGTGCGAACGGTTCGTCAAGGGATTGTGTCGGTGACAAGTTCTTGTGTGTGTCGATAGCAGTCCAGTAAGAAGAGTGCCCCGTGTAAGTAAGTAGGTGGCAGAACTGTAAGGTGGTGTGGTGTTAACAACACAATGTCAAGTATTGTGCGTGGTTTCGTCAAGCTAAAGATTGACATCAGTGCAAGAAATTGACTGATCTTTCTGACATATGGATTAGCAGGTAGGCTAATATTTGTGGCAAACGAGTTTTTTGTTGGGAAGATGTCTCTTAAAATGTAGATAAATAAATTATTCTAAGTGATAGATTCCAATAGTGATACATTCTATTTTAGAAATGAAATTATTTAAAGATTTCAGCAGTTTTACTAGATAAATTTAAACTTGAATTTATACAATATACGAATATGGACAATAGATTATTCTTATTGTACCAATAATTTATATATAAGTAGGGCTAGGGTCTAAAGTTAAGTAACTTATGTCTTATGTTAGTAGTCCTTCTCCATAGTTTACTACTGAGAAGATGACAAAGGATAAATTTACGTGTCAAGTGCTTATAATTTTATTTATTTCGTAAAGATTATTACTGATTATTAATGTCATAACTTCAGAGCTTATTAATAACAAATAAGATCTGGACCTGGAACCGACGTCTTGTTTATAAAATTTGGCCAGATGCCTGGTATATTTTTCGCCCGTTGAAAAGCTGTTCTGTCTGTAGGCGAAGGATGAATTCTCTCATACTCTCATAGCGTCTTGCTTTGCTCCCACTACAACGTCATTCACTTGTTCTCCCGTGCGCGTAGTTAAAGAACTAGATCGCTGGTTGGGTCAGTGTCACTCGCGTCATCTCCATCACGACTTTAGGTCATGCGTGACTTGACGTCATGTCAGTGACACATGATTACGTCAAGTTGACGCTATACTTTCCTATAGTGATACATGATGACGTCAAGTTGACGCTATAGTAGGCTATACTTTTCTATAGTTGAATCATGATTACGTCAAGTTGACGCTATACTTTCCTATAGTGATACATGATTACGTCAAGTTGACGCTATACTTTCCTATAGTGATACATGATTACGTCAGGTTGACGCTATACTTTCCTATAGTGATACATGATTCAAGTTGACGCTATAGTTGGCTATACTTTCCTATAGTTATACATGATTACGTCAAGTTGACGCTATACTTTCCTATAGTGATACATGATTACTTCAAGTTGACGATATATTTTCATATAGTGATACATGATTACGTCAGGTTGACGTTATACTCTCCTATAGTGATACATGATGACGTCAAGTTGACGCTATATTTTCATATAGTGATACATGATGACGTCAAGTTGACGCTATATTTTCATATAGTGATACATGATGACGTCAGGTTGACGCTATACTTTCCTATAGTGATACATGATGACGTCAAGTTGACGCTATATTTTCATATACTGATACATGATGACGTCAAGTTGACGCTATATTTTCATCTAGTGATACATGATGACGTCAAGTTGACGCTATATTTTCATATAGTGATACATGATGACGTCAAGTTGACGCTTGACGCTATACTTTCCTATAGTGATACATGACTACGTCAACATGACGCTATATTTTCCTATATCGGTATATATCGGCATCCTTCCGTCTCGCGAGACGATGGTGCATCACCGTTGGGTTGGGTTGCATTTTCTCGAGTGGCTGTGCAGTCCTATATTTGAGTGACAGTCTTTACCACAGTTTTTACACACGAGTTCTGTGCTTCCAAATGTTTTGGCCTTTCTCCTAGCTCTTCTGTCAGCAGCCTCCTCCATTCTTTGCTCCTCGGCTACTATGATACCCTCTTTGACAACTGTGCGCCACGTAGATCGGTCTTCTGCCTTACACTCCCAGTCACTTGTATGCATTTTGGCTGCTTTCATGTCCCTTTGACAGACATCTTTAAATCGCAAGCGTGGGTGACCTGTTTTCCTCTTTCCTGAAACAAGTTTACCATATAGGAGGTCCTTCGGGATGCGGCCGGGGCTCATTCTTTTGACATGTCCTAGCCACCTCAGGCGTCTTTCACTAAGAATTGAGAACATGCTTAGGGTATTGGCACGCGTTAGGGCCTCACTATTAGGCACTTTGTCTTGCCATTTAATACCAAGGATGCGACGCAGGCATCTCAAATGGAAGCTGTTAAGCTTGCGCTCTTGTGATGTATAAGTGGTCCATGTCTCGCTCCCATATAGTAGTGTACTGATGACACAGGCTCGATAGACGCAAAGTTTGGTTTTCTCCGTTATCTTGGTGTTTTGCCAGACCCGCTTATTTAGTTTAGCCATAGTTGCAGCTGCCTTGCCAATGTCTTTTTCAAGCTGATTTGCAGACCAAATTCTTTGCAGGCATTGGAGAAGCTTGACACAAGTTGTTGCAAACCAGATTCTGTATGTGCTGTTAGTGCCGCATCATCCGCAAATAGTAGCTCACGAATTAGTCCTCCATCAGCTCTGGTATGTAACCAGATTCCCTCTATCCCGCTATCCTTGAATGCGTAGCGAAGAAGTACAGAGAAGAATATTGCGAAGAGTGTTGGTGCGAGTACACAACCTTGTTTAACTCACTTTTCCTATAGTGATTCATGATTACGTCAAATTGACGCTATACTTTCCTATAGTGATACATGAGTACGTCAACATGACGCCATAGTAGGCTATACTTTCCTATAGTGATACATGATTACGTCAAGTTGACGCTATACTTTCCTATAGTGATACATGATTACGTCAAGTTGACGCTATACTTTCCTATAGTGATACATGATTACTTCAAGTTGACGCTATACTTTCCTATAGTGATACATGATTACGTCAAGTTGTCGGTACTCCAAGTGAACGGTATGACCTTTTTTTGCATACACCAGACATTTTAAATGGTGGTTTAAATAACATTAAATACCTTCAGATATTCCGCTGTTTGGTAGCTTTACTTGTATGATTTTGATGTACTAATACAAGATTCGTTGGGATTGTGTGATACATGTTGATACATGATACAATGGGGATTATGATCTAAAGTGATGCCAGATATAGTGGGGGGTTAGTTATGACCTAAAGCCGGGGTGCGCAAACTAAGGCCCGCGGGCCGGATGCAGCCCGTTAAGTAGTTTTTTTGCGGCCCAGCGGTAACATCGAAAAAAATATGTTAAAGATGGATGTTTGTACTTGGTAGTTGAAATTCTACGGATGTTTCATAGTCCAGAATTTCATTGTTTGACAACACAAAAGGAGAAAGAGCTTTCATCAAATTGTTTAGTGCGTGTCTTAGGAACAGAGAGATTGCCCCTCTTTCCGCTTTCCTTAACGAAAGCAAATGTTTTTATTTCTGAAATACGTATAAGATAAAATGATTACCTAAGGGAGGAAGCTATGATTTGTTTCTTAACTTAACCGTATCCTTGTATCGATTGTTTGATGAAGTTACACTCTAAATATCTTATATAAAAATAAATAAGATTGTTATTACAGGCAAGACCAGTGGATTTATTGGGTATTTTTCATTATGCAAAGGGAGGTAAGGCGGCGTTCATCAGCCACGGAATGGAGAAAAAGGGATGCGATAAGAGATATTTAAGAGATAAAAGTTGGGTTTAAAGAACAAAAGGCAACAGGAAAACTTGACCCTACATTTCTTAACCTCCACCAAAAACTGTGTTTCCCAAATAACCCTCAATGGATTAGTCACTCAGTTGGGTGATTATTTGGTGATTATTTGGTGATTATTTGGTGATTATTGTGTGTCTTAGGTGTTCTAAACTAGTTTATACTGACTTGCGGGTCATTCCCTATCATACATAAGTTCGCTTGCTTTTCTAACTTGTGACATTGTGGACATAGAGAAGTACCCATACCCTCCCCCTCTCATACCTACGTATACTTTTTACACCTAGTTTGGCCTGTCCACTGGTCTGTCCACAAGTCTGTCCCACCGACTGGCCTATCCACTAGACTGTCCCATTAGAATGTCCCACTAGCTGGCACCACTAGACCGACCGACTAGCTTGTCCCATACAATGACTACTATCAAACCGTCCTGTCCCTAGCATATCCCACTAGACAGTCCCACTAGACCGTCCCACTAGACTGCCCCACTAGCCAGTTCCACTGGACTGACCGACTAGCTTGTCCCATACAATGGCTACTATCAAACCATCCTGTCCCTAGCATATCCCACTAGACTGTCCCACTACCCGGTCCCACTAGACTTACCGACTAGTTTGTCCCACACAATGACCACTATCAAACCATCCTGTCCCACAAGACTGTCCCACTAAACTGTCCCACTGGCTGGTCCCACTAGACCGACCGACTAGTTTGTCCCACACAATGACCACTATCAAACCATCCTGTCCCACAAGACTGTCCCACTAAACTGTCCCACTGGCTGGTCCCACCAGACCGACCGACTAGCTTGTCCCACACAATGACCACTATCAAACCATCCTGTCCCACAAGACTGTCCCACTAAACTGTCCCACTGGCTGGTCCCACTAGACCGACCGACTAGCTTGTCCCACACAATGACCACTATCAAACCATCCTGTCCCTAGCCAATCCCACTAGTCTGTCCCATCCACCGAGTTAAATGGACTCGAACCTTTGCCCCCTTTCCCCTGATCGATAGCGACTGATGCAGGTTGACGTAATGGACAAGGCAAGGGCAAGGTCGTAATGGCGCACGTAACCGTAACACTAAACGAGTCCATTTATCGACCTACGTTTCTCGAAAAAATAAATTAAAAAAAATAAATGAGAGAAGGAAAATGTTGGCTCATCACGCATGACTGACTAAGGGACAAGTGCAGTATTCATTAAGAAAAAAATTAACGATGTCTACAACTCTGTTTCTCTTGAAAATCCGCAGTTTTTTTTTAATCTCCTTGTAGCAACTGGGGCGTATTCGGCAATGATGTACTTGTAAATAATTTCTTTTAAAAATTACGACTTATGTTATAGGATTTATTCAAGCTGCGCCCGATGACAGTGGCGTAGCTAGGGGAGGGGGTCCAAATTTGAAAGACCCCCGGGCCCCCACTTGAGGGGGGCCGCCGAAAAAGCGCCTGAAAAGGTTTTTTAAAATTAAATATTACATATTACGCCATGGGTCAAAAGAGGCCATCCATAAATGATGTTCGCACGATTTTTGCCGATCTTTACCCGTCCCCCCACGTCACATTTCTTCACAAAAATTTAGACCTCCCTTCACTATTACGTCACAAAGCTTTGCCCCCCCCCCCCAAGAGCCGTATTTTATAATTGAAAATTAGCATGTTTCAAATTACGTTATTTTAACTAAGTAGAAATCTATGTAGTATAAGATTACACTCCAATATCATAACAAATGTGAAGCCACTGAAAACGTCATTAAATAAATTGCAAGCTATCGAATTTTATTTAAAGCAGCGCATTTTGTTGTGATGTCACATTTCTAAAACACCCCCTGCCCTGCTATTTGTCACACATTGTCACAAATGCTCAACCCCCCAGGTGTGTGACGTCATTTTTGGACGCCCCCAAAGAATAGGGCCCCCAAAGAAGCCAAGCCTTTTGGGCCCCCAGATCCCTAGCTAAGCCACTGCCCGATGATATTAGAAGGGTGGGAGGCTGAAATACAAAACGAAATTTAAAAATTCGGCTAAAGGTGTCTCTCAAAAAGTATTTGCAGGGGTCAGGGGTCATTCGAAATGTTGTTGGTTATGCCGCCAAGACGTAGAGGGGAATGTGTCGATGTTGGTTTAAATAGAAGGAGGTGTAATGGAAAAGGCTTGGGAACCTACGATGTCAGTTATATAGGTGGAGAGGCAAGGGCTTGGGAACCTGCGATGTCAGTTATATAGGTGGAGAGGCAAGGGCTTGGGAGCCTGTGATGTTAGCTTAAAAGGTGGGGGTATAATTGCAATGTTTTGGGAACCTGTTATGTTAGTTAAAAAGGGGGAGTGTAAGAGGCAATGGTTTGGGAACCTGTGATATTAGTTCAAAAGGAAGGGTTTTAATGGCAAGTTTTTGGGAACCCTTTGCGTTGGTTATTCATAATACACAACTTAACATACAGAAACTACGCATCGGTAATTATAATGTGAATTGGAGAAACTTTACCTAGTTCTAGAGTGCACTCCCATTATATAACATTAAAAATTTCCCAGCTTTTCACTCGATGCCTAAATCAGTCCCCGCAAAGTGTCAAGAAATCAGCCTGTTAGTTTTTTCTTAAAGACCAATATTTCATACTGCGGCTATCTCCCATTAGCCGTGTTCTCATTTCGGCTATTTCATTCGTAGATTTTTTGCTCCTGACGTTACATTCGCCAAAATAGGATCTAAAACGGGCAAGTAGTTCCCGCGCCTATTTCAGTCGCTGTCAACAGAGCTGAGTGGCGGCAACCGGACCAAGGTACGGACTGTTTGCTCTCCTTAGTCGACCGGATGCCGGTCAGGGGCAAGGAATAACAAGTTCACTTCACCTGGTAGAGGCAGATAAAGGGGGGGGGGCAAGTAACGTGGTCAGGTTGGGAATGGGACGCGTGTTGAGTAAAACAGTCTTAAAGACATGGGGTGGGAGGGGACGGCAAGTAACGTGGTCAGGTTGGGGATGGGTAAAGGAGGTTTATAGATCCGTTTTTAAAAAAAAATAATTCGCAACATTTTTTTTAAAAATGTATTTATTTTTTTAAAATTTAAGATCGGGGTGGGGGGAAGGGAGCGGAAGGTAGCTTCTGTGGGATCGTTAGGTCCGCCAGTCATATTTTCTGGATACACATATCGGTTTGATTGCAAACATTTGGGTTTTGACTCTAAATTAGTTAGTGAGTTGAATTCAAGCGATTTTCATTTCTTACCAAGTGTTGTAAATAGTTTAGTTTCTTCTCTTATGGGGCCAGGCGGATGGTTCCTTGGAGAAGGGGGCGGGCGAGTGGCAGGGGACTTGTTTTATCCTTGAAATATTCCTCTTCATTTATTTGTGTTTACAGACAACATTGGGAAGAGAATTGCATTTAATTTTCCCCGCTACACGGATATGACTCTCATTAAATTTCCCCCGTACAAATGTATACTCTTTCCTGATTTCCCCGGTACGCCTTTCATATATTTCATCAAAGTCGTTCACAAATATTTTAGAAAGCCCATACGAGGATTGGCGACAGCCATTTTTTGCTTATAAACGTTATCAAAACCACGTAAAAAAATAATCAGATCCGTGTAGCGTTCCGTGAAAACGTGGGGAAAAACATGGCTACACCTGGTGTGGAGGTTTTTTTGTTTTCTTTCTCTAAAATTGGTTTCATTCGATGNGGCGGTGAGGCGGAGGTATCACATTATACCTTATGATGCTCTCTGAATTGTCTGTATTGTATTATATTTTGTTTAATCATCTTATTCTTTCTATATATTTTATTAATATGATTAGGTGTCCTATTCGTTATCTATTTTATAATTTACTTTTGGTGATTGGCGTCTTATGGTCGGTTCACACATCAAATTTTCCACAAAACTTGGCCTTGCCATGATTTTCAATATCTTTATACATAGTTAAAATAAGTTAGAGTTCGCGAAATAAAACAGTGTGTGACGCAATTGTAACGCAGTTTTCCATGATTATTCACCAAAAGTTTGATGTGTGGACCGACCTTAATTTTGGTTTGTCTTTATTTTAATTTTGTTGTTTTTTTAGTGTTGATCTTTCGCCAGTAGAAAAAAAAAGTAGTCCCAAAGTCCTGACTTTGCTTGAGGAACAGGATAAAGAGACCTCAATCTGTGTTGAGAGATGGCCTAAAGATAAAGTTTCGTTTCAAACAAAAAAAGGCTGCTATTTGTTTGCCCAAGAATTTGAATTGGTGAATGAGTTCAAGACATCTTTTCGTCCATGTTTGCTGCGTATTGTTTATCTCAATGAACTGCAATATAATATGCATCTGAAAGAGGGGCCGGTCCATACTCTATGAGGGGCCAGTCTATTCCCAATGAGAGGCCAGTCTATTCCCTATGTGGGGCCGGTCTATACTCTATGAGGGGCCAGTCTATACTCTATGAGGGCCCAGTCTATACCCTATGAGGGGCCAGTCTATACCCTATGAGGGGCCAGTCTATACCTTATGAGGGGCCAGTCTATACCATATGAAGGGCCAGTCTAGACATATGAGGGGCCAAAAGTCTCTCCTTGTTTTTATATATATATAATNTATATATAAGCACGCCTCCTCACCTACCAAGGGGGTTTGTATCTATTACGTCATAGAGGGGAGGTTAGCTTACAGACCAGTAGAGTCAATGGATATAGGTTGTGTCTAACATCCTCTTTTGTTGCAATGGACTCCATCAACAATTACGGTTCCTTATGCTACCTTAGATTGTGGTTATCAACAGAACACTGAACTGTGCATCGCTTTAAAGGATAATTTACTTATATACTTATAACAAAGTTTGTTTTGAATAAATTGAAATAAACTACACCGAGTTTCGTGATGGCCTTGAGTTGATTAGCGATGAACTTGTTTTATCGGCGGATAATCGGAAATGGGTCCATTTGCTCATCGGTGCAGTTCGTAATCTTGATTTTTAAGCAGGGTCAAATATTTATATTAACACATTTTTTCGTTGCAAAAATTTTATTCGATAGCTCTCTCTGGCTCTTGATTTAGCTACAGCTATGTTTTAATTTCATTTTAGGGGCCATAACGTACGTCAATCTCCTGAGGGGGGGAGGGAGTGTAAGAAAAAGTGACAGTTTGTGACAGGGGGGAGGGGTTGTCCTGCCATGTGTGACGCCACTATTACATTTTTATTATTTCGTTAAAAACATTTTTTGTTCAAAGTGTGACATACTTTAGGAGGGGAGGGGTTCGAGATTTGTGACAGGGGGAGGGGGTTGAAAAGGGTAAAAAAATAGCGTAAAGTACTTTATGGACGGCCCCTTATTAGTTTTATTTATTTTTGTCTAGTTGTTCGTATAAGAAGGCTCTTTACCGAAATGTTCGATGTTTTGCAACGTCTTGTCAGGCTCATGCATACCCTGTTTACGTGAAAATTAACAGCTGTGGTAAGAACATTAGCAATAAGCTAATACTTATACATTGTCATGATAGGGCCATCAAGTTATGATCGCAAATCTAAAAATACTTTATTGAGATCTGGAAGCCCATCTGTAAGACGCAATCCTATTTATGGTACTTTACTCCAAGAAAAAGACACGCGACGTGTTGTTGATGTCTTAAGACGGTTATTGAATTGCCATTTTCCTTTGTGTATTCGCCTATGGTATTTATTTGTTTCACCTTTAAAACATCCCCTAATTTTTTAATCTCTTTCACAGGGGACGTGTACGCAGTTTTTTTCCCATGCAGCGTGTCATGCGGAGTTTAAAGTACGGACCAACCAACTGATGAGATGACCCAATAGATAATTTCTCGATTAAAGAGTTCTATATTTTAGTGCGGGCCCCAGCCACGGTTCCAAAGATCATTTGATGGTCCGGTTTGTTCTGGAACCTTGGACAACAGCCAACAGAGCCCCATCCAGATTTGATAATATCGAAAAGTTCAAGCGCTTTTGAATGCAGTGATTCGTGGATAATCACAACACCGAAGGATTTGTTCTTTAAATGTTTTGAAGTTTTGCGTATCAGCCTTGAAACTCCGCGAAAACCAGCTAAGCTCTATGACGGAGACTTTGGTGGATTATAAGGACCCTGAGTTTTATATAGCCTCGATTTTTTTGTTCCGAGGGTATCCCAGAAAGCATCATACATGAACATTCTCAAGTCACTGTTGTCTGGGGGCAGTGCGACTCTGTTTAAGGAAAACGCGTTCAGCGGTATCGACGCCGCCGCGGCTGGCAACTTCCGGTCTTTTGTTCACATCTACGATACCGCGAGACAGCGGCGGAAGGGGAAGTCTGAAATGGAGTTCATGTACTGCATCCCCGACCTCGAGGTGTTCATCGACAAAACTATCAAAAAGTGTCTTTTGGAGTACGACCTGGATGCCAACGACACGGAGGCGGTGCTGGACGACATGGAAAAGGCGTGGCCCAAGACCCCGCCCCGGAACTCCGACAAGCAGGTTCTCAAAGACTGCAACGATAACACCGAAAAGGGGTGGAGCCAAAAGCAGAATTCTGCAAGTAATGCTTCAAGCGATGCTGGCGTGACGTCGGACAAACTGACAGCCAAGGTGGATGAAGTGCTGCTGGGGAAGATGAAAGCCGGTGACATTTCCAGCACCAAGGAAAGATGTCTTCCCCAAATAGCAGACTTCAAAAATAATGGCGCAACCAATGAGAAGAAGTTGTCTGAGGCAGGGGGAGGAGGAGGAGGAGGGGAGAGTGACAGAAGTGGCTGTTCTAGTCCTGACGTCACTGAGGGGAAATTTACAACAAAAAGGGTAAGTGTGAGTAGTTTTGATTTGGCAATAAGATCACGTGTGAGTGTGTGTGTGTGTGTGTGTGTGTGTGTGTGTGTGTGTGTGTGTGTGTGTGTGTGTTGGGGGTTAATTGGTCTGTTCTACGGAATTACTCCGCCCTTACTTGGATTAGATTCTAAAGTCTAATTCCGCCCTTAAACCGAAACATTAAATACTAATAAACATTAAACCTTTGAAAGAGTCTAATTCCGCCCTTTAACCGAAACATCAAATACTAATAAACATGAAACCTTTGAAAGAGTTGTGAAGCAGTAAAATGTGTACACTACTATTGTAAAAGTAAAACAATCGATTTTTGACCCTAAACTATAATGTTGCGGTAGAAGGAATGAGTTGCGGCGACAATGGCAGCGTCTTCATGAAGATTGTTGATATAGTTGTGGACTATGGCTCAATGTGTTGAAGTATCGACTTGTTTTTTTAATAATTTTTAAAAATATTTTATATATTTTTGTTGTCAGAATGGCTTGATATTTCCGTCATTTCCGTCCTCGTATTTCCGTTTTGACCTGTGATACATCTTATCTTATCTACAAATGAAGCTCCTTCTGAACAGAAAATTATTGCTACCTACGCTAGACATGGTCCATGACTGGTATTGCATTGACATAGTTCGTGCGTCCCACCGTGTAGGCTGCATGATAGATGTCTAAGATGTGTGTAGGAGAGATGTTCAGACAACGACTGTAAACCAATGGCTTCACTAGGGGAGTGCATTGGGGCGGGCCGCCTCCGGATAACACCATCAGGGGGGGCTGACACCACAATGTAAAATTCTGTATGTTCCCGTTATTTGGCCCTGGAAAGCTCGGAGGAGTTCTATGAGTTAAGTCGTGAAGGGGTGACACCATGAGGTACCGCCCCGGGTGACATCAACCCTAGTGACGTCCCTGATGTAAACTGTCAGTCATTAAGAGAAACGCTGTATGTTCGTAACCCTTTCTTAAAATATTTGTAAGGTTGTTTTGTTATGGGTTTTTTGTGTCTAAAAACTAAATTTAGTCGATAAGCTACACTCTGTTGTTTCTGGGGAGTTTATTCTAATTATACTGATTTTTCAAATTCAGAATCGAATTTCTAAAAAACAACAAATATACACAAAAACATCTGCCACGGATCTTACTTAATTTGACTGGTTCTTGCCTTCTGATTAAAATGTATATGTATATAATATATATATTAGGGCTGTTATCGAATAATTTAAATTTAATCGTTAACTTTTGAAAAATTACCGAATAATTAATCGATAATTTTATTAAAGCTAAAAATAAGATGGATGACGTCATCAAACTGAAAATTTCATGGGAAGTAACAAAAACAGGCAATTGGCATTTAAAAAAATTTAAATACAAGTAGTTCAAATTAAAATTAAAATTAAAATTTTGTTATTGTTAATTAAGCAAAAACAATGTTTAATTTGTATATCATTTTCCTTATAAAAACAGCTTATTTTAAAGTTTAAACTTTAAAAATCTTTTTTTTTTCAATGGAGAAGTTTGTACGTTACTAAAGCAAACTATTGTTAATTATTAACAATTAAATATTCATTAATAAATCGTAATAATTGTTGAAAACATTTGCCCTATATTTAATCGCTATTTTATCGATTAAAATAATTTTAATCGATAATTTTTTACCGATTAATCTAGAAATTAATCGATAATTTCCGCAGCCCTAATATATATTTAAGTTATATATATATATATATATATATATATATATGGCTTTACTTACGTATGTACATCATCTTTAAATATGTGCGTATGTGTGTGTGATTTGGTTATTTCTATGTCTGCTAATGTTGCGCCTCTAACATGACAACCAGTATTCTTCTTAAACCACTCATATNTGTTTGATTTTACGTCTCATAATTGTTTTCTTTATTGTAATATATTATCGGAAAAATTATATTGCAAGCTGGTATGATTTTTTGATAAATCAGTGAACTTTATGCAGGCAAATAACAACATTAAATCCCTAAAAAATATATAGAAATAGAAATAATTACGGACACTTCGACCCCAGATGGTTTGACCCTGCCAGTTCGACCACAGGACGTTTCGTCCCCAGGACGTTTCGACCCCAGGAGGTTTCAACTCCAGGAGGTTTCGACCCCGGTCGGTTCCACCACGGTCGTTTCGACCCCTTTCTATTTACACCGTAGAAAATTTTTTTTATATATATACTTTTTAAAATTTAGTTTTTGGTATAAAAATAATTCGGCATAATATTATTATGCATTAAAAATTAAATTCAGTTTGAAATAGTTATTTGTAAAGTGTAAAGAAATATCACGGGTATTACGACTTATAAATAGGATCTAGCATAAGAAAGTGCGTGTTATGTCGAAAAAACACACTGACAACAACTCATTTTGTGCCAAACTGTTTTGAGTTTATTAGATGAATAGTATACAACGTGAATAAAGTTTGATGTAAAGTGAATTGTTACTATTAGAAAAAATGTGCGGGATTATATAATGATTGACATAAAATTTACAAGGAGATCAATTTCTCACCACTTTCTTAAAAAACATCATTGCTCTCATGTTTTTTTTTCACTTTAAAGGAACATGTGCCTTGAAAACAAATATACCATATTTTCCACTCTCCCCAAGCCACAATATTCACAAATATTATCTGGCTAAAAATATCATATTCGTCTTGAAGTAATTTCATGCTTAGACTATAAATGAAATGGGTGTATAGCTAGCTATTTCTAAGAACCAAAGAAATCATGTGGAAAGATATTGTTTTCATGTTTTGATTCACGTGAAAAGAAAGTGAGCTTTGCCCGTTAGATTTTTGTAACTGTTAACGACATTTGTTATTCTGGTAGAGTATATAGCATGCGTTATTAAAGGGTTTCGAGCATGGTGAAAGAAAGCCATCAATCGATCTGAATGGAAGGATGTGGTTGAGCAGGCCAGGGCCCTACATGGGCTGTAGCTGGAAGGATGTGGTGGAGCAAGCCAGGGCCCTACATGGGCTGTAGAGCCACGGATGATAATGATGATGCTATATTAAAGCAGAAATACCAAAATTGATGGGTAATATTTAAATTAATAATATTTTTATTTTTCTCGACACACATATCGTTGTTTTTATTAAGAAAGGGTTTGATTTATCACTACCCTAATTTCCAGATGCGTTTACATTCATTTTTAAGGAGAATTTGAGACCCAAACCTAAATAAAGTTATTCTTATTGTGCCTACCCCGTAGCGTAGCACGGGTATTTTTGCTCGTATATATATATATATATATATTATATATAATTTCATCAAGATTTATTTCGAGCCAAATTAATGTTAGATTTAGTGGGTCAAATGATTTGTGTATGGATTTCGATAGTTTGGAGTTTTCATTAATCATTAGATAAATTTTAAGAAAAAGCCTAAATTGATTTCAAAAAGTAATTAAATATTTTTGGTTTTAACTCAACAGAGAAATTTCGAAGAAATCAACAGCAATAGGTTAATCACGAAATACAATGATTGGAAAATAGTGATTGGCACTTTAAAAAAAATCTTATTTTATTGATAGATTTTTTAAAAAAGGGTTCTCAGATGTCACCAAAATTAAATGACCCGATAACGTGTACCTGGAAGAGTTAAGCCTCCCAAGGTCAGCCCAGGTCAAGTGGGTAGTCAAGTGCCTTGTTGCCCGGCTCGTGCGTCTTCCTTTCGTTTTTCCTTTCATTTCTCGGCTGATAACCAGAAGCCCGTATGTTGACGTTGTGTCAACATGCGATCGGTGGTCAGAGCACCTGGGGGGTCAAAAGGTTAACCTTTTGTGTCTGTGTGTGTGTGTGTGTGGGGGGGGGGGGTTATGGGTAAATGTTATTGAACCTGGTATCGTTGATATTTTGGTATTTTTGTCAAAGGAGAATTTGAGAAAACAATGAGTCTTATTGAATTGAGAAAACAATGAGTCTTTTTGAATTCAGAAAACGAGTCTTTTTGAATTGAGAAACAATGAGTCTTTTTGAATTCAGAAAACGAGTCTTTTTGAATTTAGAAAACAATGAGTCTTGTTGAATTGAGAAAACAATGAGTCTTTTTGAATTGAGAAAATGAGTCTTTTTGAATTGAGAAAATGAGTCTTTTTGAATTGAGAAAACAATGAGTCTTTTTGAATTGAGAAAATGAGTCTTTTTGAATTTGAGAAAATGAGTCTTTTTGAATTGAGAAAACAATGAGTCTTTTTGAATTGAGAAAATGAGTCTTTTTGAATTGAGAAACAATGAGTCTTTTTGAATTCAGAAAACGAGTCTTTTTGAATTGAGAAAATGAGTCTTTTTGAATTGAGAAAATGAGTCTTTTTGAATTGAGAAACAATGAGTCTTTTTGAATTGAGAAAATGAGTCTTATTGAATTGAGAAAATGAGTCTTATTGAATTGAGAAAATGAGTCTTATTGAATTTAGAAAACATTGCCTTTTCTGGATAATTTCCTCATTTATCTTTTTGGCGTGAATTTCGGACTTTTACTTCTGTTAAAAAAATATAAATATTTGAGTTTGCTACCAAAGCTGGTAAAAGCTGTGCCCCTGGCATAATTAGTAAATTGTGATTCAAAGTCCTCATCAAGTGCCGCTATGCGCATTTATCTTTAAACTATAGTCCTATAGCCTATAGCATCGATTTTCCCCCATTATATAATTTTGGTACTTTACATTCGAAGACGGCTGCCTAATGTTTCTACACACCGTAAGTACGTGTATTATATATAGTGAATCTGGTGACATTGCCTTGGACACCGTAGGAATGTTCATAATATGGCGGTAATCTATTAATAGAAATATTATATCTAAATTTATCTTTTTTAAGGACAAATTTCATTTTAAAAAAATAATAAAAAAAATACGAGTAAATACGTGAATGTAGGTATATTGAGAATGATTGATCTAATCAGCTAATTTTTAATTCTTCGTTAATTTATGACAGCTAATTAATTGGACTTGCAAAATAAAAAAAAAACAATTTCGTAAATTTACTAAGCAAACAATTTTGAGAACATAGTGATTTGACTGTATTTATGCCTCTAAACATTGTTCCGCTAATATGTAATCTGAAAATAGAACATTACGAAATGAGTTATGACGTTTTCCGGTTTTAGAAATGAAGAACCCTATACAAGTCAAGCTTCAATCTTATTGTGTTGAATGAGACAGAGAAAACTTCATTGTTCACATTCCCTCACAACGATTTTTACTTCTTAAGTTGCACTCAAGAAAGCCTTAAATACTATCTGATGATTTACATGTACTTTGGAGATCCTCTATAGTAAAGCAAAGCATCACCAAATGAAATGTCTTTATATGAAATGTCTTTATATGAAATGTCTTTATATAAAATGTCTTTATATGAAATGTCTTTATATGAAATGTCTTTATATAAAATGTCTTTATATGAAATGTCTTTAGATTTCAGTTTCATTGGCTCTTGATTGCATCATAAAAATATTCTTTTATCACATTTTCATTGTATTCTTATTTTTTTCTCCCCCCCCCCCTCTCTCTCTCTTAATTTCTCTCATTCTTGTTTCTTTAACTGCTATTTCGCAATCGTTTCCTAAGAGTCGTCTCTAGCATTGGTGTCACCCAGGGGCGGTAGTTCATGGTGTCACCCCATCACGACTTAACCTGTAAAACGCCTCCGAGTTTTCCTATGTGCAAAATAACGGAAATATACAGAATTTTACATTTTGTTGCCACCCCCCCGATGGTGTCACCGGGGGCGGCTCGCCCCCACTGCACCCCCTAGTGACGACACTGCGTTCCCTTCTCTTTTAAGAAACACTCTCCTAACCCAACCCCTTCAATCCTTCTCTACCACTCTCTCCTTCTCCCCTCTCTGCTTCTCCTCTCTCCTTCTCCTCTCTCTTTCTTAACTATTTTTTCTATTTCCCTTTCACTCTTTCACTTATTATTTCTAAGCTTCTCTCACCCTCCTAACGCTTTCTTCCTCTCACAGTAGGGAATGTCTGAGTACCAAAGCCTCGATAGAATCCATCCTACAAGTCCCCCCTCCCCCGTAACCTCCCTCCCCCTCCCCCAATATTTATGAACTCACACGATGTACATGAGATGTGAGCCACAGAACGGTCATGATGCTATCTGGAGGTTATTGACCTCCGCGTGGCGGGAAGGAAGGGCTCTGCAGACGTGAGTGACAAAAACATCTTGTTTTGGTGGGTCAAATTAAGTTGCTGGTACAAATTTAAATTCCTGTTTCCAGCAAGGTTCGAATTCGTCAACATGTGGTCGATGTTATACAAATAAAACACGCGGTCCATAATTTTATTTCTATGATTTGTTTCGTGGCTCTAATGGCGAGATGTACAAGACTTTTCTATGCTGGGCATAGTTCAAGTTTTTAAATAACTGCCACCCATTAGTTATGTGCCACATCTGACGTGATCTCATTATCCACCAAGACTCAAACAAGATGGAGTCGGGGCTAAATATCGTCGACGTCAGTTTTGAATGATGGAGGCATCCATAATGGGGTTGTCATTCATTTTAAGGGTTGTCAACCATGATGGGGTTGTCATTCAGGATGGGGTTGTCATCCATGATTGGGGTTGTCATCCACGATTGGGGTTGTCATTCAGGATGGGGTTGTCATCCATGGTTGGGGTTGTCATCCATAGTGGTGTTGTCATCCATTATTGGGGAGGCATCGTATGTGGGGAGGGCGCGCAAATTATGGGGAGTAAACAATTGATATATCTCGCACAGTCTCTGACACCCCCACCCCTCACGTCTTTTTTATCTTGGGAAAGCAAAATTTACTTTGATCTCAACAGTTTACTTAACTATTGCCCTTCGAGACCGACGAAACCAGTTCTTCAATATCAGTGATAATCTCCATCAGATTGATGTCTGTGTTTGAAGGGGATTTTGTTCATATGATGCGTCCCAATGAGATGCCATGAAAGAATATCACCATTGCTGCACAGTTTACTTTTAAGAAGCTGCTCCATACAAAGAATTTTTATGGCATTTCAACAAAAGGCTTTTTTAAAATATTATTATAGTATCTTCTACTGCCCGGAATTCCCTTTGATTTTTAAAAAATTTATTTTATAAGAAAGAAAAAAAAAAGGATGGTGGGGATATTTATTGTTGGTATTGCTGGACTCCATCCGGCCTACACCAGGGTCACTCTCTAAACATGCTGTTGATGGTATTGCTGGACTCCATCCGGCCTACACCAGGGTCACTCACTAAACATGCTGTTGATATCTTGAAGGCATGGCCAGTCACTTTTGGGGTCTGATTTCAACACCAAAGTAAATGGACCTTAATGGAAGGATAAGCAAAATCATCAATTTTTAACAAATACTTTTTTTTTTTAAAAAGGACATCAAGTTTTAAAATAGATTCAAGATTGCAACAATTCTTGAGTTTAAAAAATAAAAAAATAGATGCTATTTGCAGTGTAAGAGCAATATCAATAATATCATATATTTCCCTTTACAGTTAACTCCATACAACCTTTCTTAACCCAAACTACTGTTGTTGTTGGCTCTTTTACATTTCCTTTGGTGCAGCCAACGCCCCCTTTAAGATATGTGGTCGCGCAGATATCTGCATGCGGTGTAGCAGTTTAGAACCTTATAGTGATCATTGATTGCATCGCGGTCATAACTGGCCTTTGTGCAAAAAAATTCCAAGAAATAACAAAATACGCATAAAAAATAATCCTTGTAAATTGGTTGTAAATGAGTTAATATTTGCATATAGAGACACACTTCCTATAGGGATAATTAGTTCAGCAATATATTAATGAAACCGAATACCGAATGCGTAACTTTAAAAAAAAGTGTGTAAAAGGGGGGGGGGGTTAANAAAAAAAAAAAAAAAAAAATAATTAAAAAAAATATATATATATATTTTCTACAAATTTCCTCATAGTTTGCGGAAATGGAAATTTTTGAGAAAACACCTACGTCAATAGGAATTTCTAACGTTTGTTTGGTTTCTGTTGGAAATCTTCCGTTGTCACTTGCAGTGCCCCTCTGCCTGAACCGCTCAAACAACATGTAAACACGTGATGTTTCCTGTTTTCTATCCATCAATCATAATCCGATGCCTGAATACCAGGTACCTCGCTAATCTCCCCCCACCCCCTGCTCCCTTTGTCACACCACCAAAAAGTGGTGGTACTCACACTTTGCCCCCAAATGTCATGGTGCCTTTAATGACATTAGGACATTAGACCTGTTGGTGGAAGCTAGGACTTTATGACCTTTTATTCGACGCAAGGAAATTAGGACCTGTTAGTTGAAGCTAGGACATTAGACCTGTTAGTGGAATCTAGGACATTTGAATCTGTTGGTGGAAACTAGGACATTAGGATCTGTTGATGGAAGCTAGGACATTAGACCTGTTAGTGGAAGCTAGGACATTTGAACAAGGTAGGAATTTGGACACACGTTTAGTTGCCAAACGTTAACCGATATAAAAAGAAAACTAGTCAACAAGAATATCCTAAATCATTCAACATATGAATGCCAAGTCCATCTCACCTAAATAGGTAATTATGCACTCATTACTGTTAGCTTTGGATAAAATACAATTCTACTTTGTTTATTTTATAGTTTACAGCAAAGATATTCCTTAGTTGAAGAAAGAAAAATGAAATAAATGTGCTCATAAAATCAATAAAAAATTTCAGAAAAAGAAAATTACACTAGAATCGCCCTTGTCTGCAAAGAGAGAAATGTTTCGCCCTAAATTCCCTCGAAAAATATTTCCAGTTGTATTGATTGGATGACGTCAGGGTTGAGATCTTTGAGTCCTCCAGTTTGCTTGGACGCGGCTTCTGATATCAGTTTTTAAGGAGTGAAAGTGAGGCAACAGCAGGGCCTCGCGTGCGATTTATTTATAGATCATCCCACTTTGGCTGGTTGGGGGGGGGGGAGAGAAGGAGTAAGGGAAAGCTGCATGGATGACGTGACATTTGGTGAACTCTCAGTGAAATGACACATGTATGTCAACTCTTTGGGTAAACAAGAAGATCTCACTCTCAATTCATGAACATGTTTGTCATTTATCGTGTTTGTGGATCCCACATTTTGGGGGTCATGGTGGTCGAGCCTGGTGAAATCATGGCACATTCTTGCCGTCCATTTCCACTGACCTTTACATCACACTCACAAATACTCCCCAAGCGGACCATGTCTCCCCTTTTTGCACCCCTCACCAGAAGCAAAGATTTTTGTTTAAAATGGTATGCCGCCACCCCTCCCCACCGGCAATCACTGTATTTTTGGAACAGGTGAAATGCCCCCAATCTCAACAAGGGGTCAAAGTTCACACTCATTGTTTTTATTTTGTTTTTAATTTTGTTTTTTAACGTCACGTGATTAGTTTCCAGCGCTTGGCGCGTCTTCTAGTTCCTTGTTGTCATTTGGATGCTTCATTTCAGGCAAAATAATGTCTACTCCATTGCATAATGTGCATTTCACAACAAAAGGGGTTCAAAAGAAACAGTATCGCTGGACTGTTAACAATATCTGTCAACGGCTAAATGGTCTGAGGTTAATCTACCATCCATGTAGATCCGCACCATCGCCGCCTTGCTACGTTGCCATCCTCCGCCACTCTTTGTCAGAGGGACAAAGTCCCTTTACTTACATGGACAACATTTCCCACATGCCGTCATTTCAACTTTGGCATATTGATTCAAAGCTTTAGTTGAGCATCTATCTCTTTAGGATAGATCTATGTTGTTGTTGTTTTTAAAAATATATTTTCTCTTATCCAGACCTGCGGCGTGTGTGTGTGTGTGGGGGGGGGGGGATTATCTTCTGTGTTTTAACATTTTGTAAAGAACGGGGGCTGATGCACATAAAACTTTCTGTAACTTATTAAACGGAAGAGCGTCAAATTATCTTCTTTCCGGTGGACGGGACATTAAGATCCTGAAAACTAGGGCCATGGGATGACATTGTTCCAAAGGTCACTGGTTAAAGTGTAGATAAAAAAATCACTTTACTTATCTCTGAATTGAGAGATTTTTAACTTTTCTATCAGTTGAAAGAGAGAAAATGAAGAACCTTTAGAGCGTTCGTACTGGACATTTCCTGTTTTGATCATCATCAAAGTTGTACGATGGCAAGGCATACACGAGTCCTTTGGCCCCCATCGCTGACTGTTGACCAATAGATCCAGACCTCATTTAGCTCAAATGTCACTAGCTCAAGACCTCAGATGTTGACCACTAATTCAAGACCTCAGGTGTTGACCACTAGTTCCATGACTCAGTTGACCAATAGTTCCAGACCTCAGGTGTTCACCACTAGTTCCAGGCCTCAAATGTAGAAACTAGTTTCAAACCTCAGCTGTTGACCACTAGATCCAGATCTCAGTTGTTGACCACTAGATCCAGACCTCAGTTGTTGACCACTAGATCCACGTCTCAGTTGTTGACCACTAGTTCCAGGCCTCAGTTGTTGACCACTAGTTCCAGACCTCAGTTGTTGACCACTAGTTACAGACCTCAGTTGTTGACCACTAGTTCCAGACCTCAAATTTTTTTGTATAAAATTTCAATGCACAAGTCATTGCATTAACGCAACCAGATAATATCGCTTCATGTCAAACAACGTGACCCGGAAGTGACCTAAAGGTGGTAGTTCAACACCTGGGCGACCAAGCCGGGACTCTCTGGCCACCTGTCTGACTTGCCAACATGTCATTTAGTCACAAACAGCTTTATCAGCAAAAATCAAAACATCAGAATTCTATCTTTGTCCGTTTCGGACTTTTTCTCTCTCTCCACACTCCATAATTTTATTCATATCTTTCGTGTCTCGCTGCTTCTCTTTCTAATATACTCTCAAACACATGGGCTCTCCCATGCCTCCCCTCTTTATCTCTTCATATTTCTTTTCTATTCATATCTCGCCAAAAAACCCTTGCACTCTGAGATTCCACCATTTTAACACATATTAACACCGAGATAACACTTTCCGTGATCAGAAATCAAATTACTTTCTCTGTATTTTATTTTTTATCTATTCGAATTTAATGATCATTCTTCTAATTATTTCAAAAGAATTAATTAATTCAAGTCAAATGTAATCTCAAGCTAATCTAAATTTGATTTTTTTCACTAAATCTGAAAGTTAATTTTTGATGTTGCCTCTTTTAATGAATGAATTTATTCAATCCTTGTGATTCTTTTCATATTATCAGGATCTAAATTTAAAATTGGTTGAAACAAAAGACCCGCGAATCTGAACTCTGTCAACAGATAAAAAAAAATAAAATGTAAATCACTCGTTAAAGCCACCAACCAATTAAAATCGGGTTTCCTTATTGTATTGCTTTCCTGGAAATTCGTTTGACATCGTGGGTTTATCAGCTGGTTGGATTTACCCGAAGTGTAACATTAGAATCTGACTTATTGTCAGTCTGTCGGACTTTGTACACATTTACAGCCCATAATACATCATCGTGATCTTAGTCAAGATTAATTATATTGGGGGTCATCCTTAAAGTACGTCAAACTATTTTTGACCATTTCTCCCCTCCTCCCCCCTGTCACAAACTTTCACAAATCTTTGACGACCCCCCCCCCACCCAAAGAACGTCACCCTTTCTAAAAAAGTTATTTTTAATTTTAAAAAAATAATTAAATGTTAATATAAAACACCGTGAGGTCACACAAGGCTGGACACCCCCTACCCCTGTCACAAACGGTCACACTTTCATACACCCCCTTCCCGTGACGTTCTTTATGGACGGCCCCTTGGAAAACTTTGGACAGGGACTAGTCTTAATTATTTGGGATTGGCTAATGGAAAATTCGGGCAAGGCGTAAAAGGAAATAAGTAAGACGCAGAAGAACTTAAATAAGAGTAAAAGTATATAAAGACGAAAAATAAATTAAACAAGGACTAAAATAATATAAATAAGACGAGAAAGAGCTTAAATAAGAAGAAAAAGAACAAATAAGAAGAGATAGAACATACATAAGACGATGATGAGCATTAAAAGACGCAAAAATAACATAAACAAGAAGTAAAGGAACATAAGACGTAAAGGGGGGGGGGGTAAACAAGGACCTAAGCCCGACGGTTAACCGACTAAACGGCCCCAGACTCAGCGGCCCTGACAAAACGGACCCTGAAAACGGCCCCGGTCTTAACGGCCCCTGTCACAAAAAAACAACAAAACAACAACAAAAAAACAACAACAAAAAAAACAAAAACAAAACCCAGTAACAATAACATCACAAGAAACAATTATGACCATTTACTCTAGATGGTAGCAAGTCACAATTGTTTGTTGAGAATAAATAATATAATATCACAAGAAATATTTTTACAATTGGACCACTTTCTTAAATAATGATAAAGTTGAAGAAATTGAAGAACGGTTAAAATGAAATAATAATAATAATAATAATAATTGTCGGGTTGCGGTTTTGTCCGGGCCGTTTGAACTAAGCCATTTTAACCGAGGCCATTTTGACCGGGGCCGTTTTTGACGGGTCACCGAACCAGATGCTATAGATTCTGACTTTTGGTTTTAGCTTTCCGTGAAAAGGAAAATTGTTTTATTTGATCTATTAAATCACTTGATATTTTAAGACTTGATTTAAACTTAGGACTCGTTAAAAAATGTACAGTTAAGAGTCATATGACTGATTTCATTCAAAAGAACTAATTCTGACTTCAAGATCACTTAATTGACTTTGGAACTTTAGGACCTATTTAAAAGTTTAGGACTTATTTCGTTCAAAAGAACTAATTCTGACTTCAAGATCACTTAATTCACTTTGAAACTTTAGGACCAATTTAAAAGTTTTTGTCCGAATCATTTCAGAGACTATTTTATATATTAAGTACAGTTGTTTGTTTTTAAAAACATAGAATAGAACAAGGAAGTTGTGCAGTTTGTTGCGACCAAATGTAGGGCTTAGTTTTATAGCTCTTAATTTAGCGGGGGAATTCTCCAAACATACGTATTTGATTAAACTATTCACTTGTTGTATCGGATACAACACATCACACACCATAAGCTCATTTAAACCTCCACGTCGACTACGCCCATCGTCTTAATGGTTCACTTTCTTCTCATGTATCGAATACCATCAGTAAATAGTTTTAAGTGTTCAATGAACAAAACGTTTCATGGGTATCGATTCCCATAAAACTGATTGTATAAAGTTAACAAAGTATCAAGTACATTTTAGATGTGTATTTACTGATGTATTCAGTCGCGTTACTGGCACGTTTAACAACCTCGCGTATAGAGGGCCGTATTAAGTGTTGGTGGGGTACAGAGGCGCCACTGGGTTGGTGTCACCCGGGGCGGTAGCTCAGAGTGTCACCCCATCACGACTTATCCCCTAGAACTCCTCCGAGTCTGCCAGTGCCAAATAACGGGAGCATATTGAATTTTACATTTGGGTGTCACCCCTTGTGATGTTATCACGCGGGGCTACCCGCCCTCACCGCACCCCCTAGTGACGCCACTGACGGGGTATTAAGCTATTTAAAGGGGGGGGGGGCTTTTGATGTCCAGATATTCTATGCCAGTGTAAAAAATGAAAAAAAAAATCCGAAAAAATGAAAACAAGTCGGGGGCCCTAAGCTATATCTTGTTTAGCAAATAGGTAAATCCGGCACTGAGCGTACATAGTAGCATCATGGAGGTATCGGATCCCGTAAAGCACTTAGCTCTAGGTATCGAGTCGTCACCAGTACACGTCTCATCCAAAGTATCGAGTCCCCACTAGTTCACGTGTTAACAAAGTGGCATGACTCCGTGACAAACCGTGCCAACTAAACTTCAAAGCTGAACTTGTTCTACTTTCTAATTACGTCACAGAAATGCCTCGCGGATACGAGGACTGATCGAGGGAACTTTGGCCCAGAAAGTAAAGTAGATCTTTGAGGCACGACCGTACTTTGGTCCCATTTTCCGTGCCTACGCTGTCAACTTTTTCCCAGACCGCCCCACCCCTTCATATTTTTTGTTAATATTCATTTTAGGACCGTTTGGTTCCTGCCACCAATTGTAAATACTCGGCCCTGGCATAATAAATGATCAATAATAAATGAAGTCCGCGTTTAATAATGTTTGTGGAGAAGAATGGGGACTATGTATTTTAATATGTTTAATTAAGCTTGAAATGAAAATTCTAAGCCTGGGGCGATTGAAAATTACCCCCTCCCCCCCAAAAAAAAAAAAAAAAATTTTTTTGTTTAAAAGCTATCTCAAAAAGCTTTCTTTCTCAACTAACAAAGCAAGAAGATATATAAATGAATAAAAAAACTGAAACTCAAGGAGATGTCCAGGGCGACGTTGAACACTGTGTCCGGTCTCACTAGGACAACTAAGTCATGACACGTTAGTTAACCAAACCTAACAAAGTGAAATAGATATGGTCATATTGACAATATGTATCATACGTTGGGAGCAGTAAGGGGCGTGTGTAGATTGAGTTTTTTGTGGCGCCCCTGGAGACAACATTTTTTCTTCTTTTAATTCAGACGAAAAAAAAAATATCCGGAATGACAAATTGGGAATTTGATTATTGTGATGGTAGGATCTAGACGAGTTTCCCACGCCGCCATCATTTCAAATATCACCTTTACATGTTTCGTAAAACCTTCTCTGCTTATTCCAATTCATTTTAAAGATACTTTTATGTCTTTTGTGACTGATCTAATGGGGTTAAAACCATTATCTTGATCTAATTTGCCAATATCCATAATCTTGATCTAATTTGCCAATATCCGTAATCTCGATCTAATTTGCCAATATCCATAATCTCGATCTAATTTGCCAATATCCATAATCTTGATTTAATTTGCCAATATCCGTAATCTCGATCTAATTTGCCAATATCCATAATCTCGATCTAATTTGCCAATAACTATAAGCTTAACTCACGAGGAGTAAATTCAATGATGGATCCTCTAGGTGGCAATTTGACGTTCACTTTTACAAATATTTTTATAATCATCACATCTGTTTTAATTTAAATGAGCTATACTTTTTAAAAGGCAATAGGCCATTAGAAATTGATCCTTCCTTTCATTTCATAGCTTTTTGTTTTAAAAAATTACGTTTAAAGCAAAGATGAGTTACGACTCGTCAAAGTTGCAAACGGTAGAGGACATCAGATAGTCTCTATAAAATTCTCCTTTTAACGTTGCATTTAATGCTCTAATAGAGCTGTGAACATAAAACCCTCTGCTATTTACGTTAACAACAACGCCTTTGACCTAATTAAAGGTTGCTACCGAATGAAGTATAACTTGTTATGCACTGTTTACCTTGATAAAGGAGATAAAAATATAACGTCAACAGCAAAGAATTTTATGCTGTCGAAAACAAAAATGAGCAATGCTTCTATAATCCTACATGTATGTTAATCTAATGCAATAAAATCAAAACTAACGAATTTTATATTTTAAAGAGATGTTTGAAATGATAGCAGGTAGTGGATATTTAAAAAAAGAATACCATGCATTTTTGTAATTTAATGAGGTGTCCAGACAGATCTATGTTTTTCAAAGAACAGTAAAAAATTATATTGTGCTAATTATAAGTTTATATAAAAAAAACTTCTCGAAGAAAAAACATACAAAGACCCACGAGGGATGGCAAAGAATAAATAAGGAACCTCTTATCTGACAGAACTGCACCAAAACGTCATCACCTCTAATGTTATTAGTTATGAGTTCGCCCAGCTACTTATGGGTCGAGTGGCAAGCGCGCTCGATTGGCGTACCGATGGTCACGAGTTCGAATCCATGCGAAGGCAAAGATTTGTTCCTGTGGCAAAAGGAGTACCTGAGTCACCCAGCTCCGAATGGGTATCTAACTAACAATAGTTAGGCGCTTGGGTAATCCGTGACAGCTGCATCACTTGCCCACAGATCATATGTCATGGTCTGTGGACGCAATTATCTTCTGCATAGAAGGAGCGTCTGTATATCTAAGATAAGATAATGGAATGGGTATCTGGCATTGGTTGCATGGGGAAAGTAAAGGCGGCTGAACAGTGTGCTAGTCACACAATCCCTTGATTGTAAGCAGTGGCTCAAGAAAACTTGTGAACACTACTTCACTTGGCCCCATTTATGCCATTATGGTATGCAGGGGAATAACTTTTTTTTACTATTGTTATTTGTCGGGGCATGGAAAAAAATCTGAGTATTATGTTGAGTTTAATATTTATTTTTTTGTATACTCTGTGCAGGCAATAAGTGAGAGTGAGGCATGCATGTAGTTAGCTTAGCCATGTACTGAAGTGTATGCGCATATGTATGCATTGTTTAAAACAGACCAATACTAATAAATCTTTGTTCTTCTCTCCCCCACCAGCATGCTAAACTCAAGTCCCGGTTACAGCAGAGGTACTTTGAGGCCAACCATGAGAGCGACAACAACAGCACCGCAGGGAAACCACAGGAACCAGGTGTATCTTCGCAGCCAAGCTCTCTGGGACAGCAGAATGGTCCAGCTGCTCTTTCCGCCGGTCACCAACACAGCCCACAGCCGGAGCAAGTCAACGCCTACCGCCCATCTAATTTAGACATTTTGGCTTCTGCCGTAAATCTTCATACGGAGTCCGTCAGAAGAGAGGAAGAGATCAGACTCCACACCTTGCGAAACTTCCAGGAGAACGACAAGGGACACGTGATAAATGACGGTTCTGTTAGGCTTCAGGAAGAGGCAGGGAGACATTGGTCTATGGAAGCCAATAGAGACTTGTCATCTCAGCGGGAAATGCCTACACTTGTGGGTCACCTTTTTTCAGCCAATCTTCCATACAATAATGTGGCTCATAGAGATCTGGTCGGTTACAGTCCGAATCATCATCAGAATGCAATGGTGAGTCATCAGAATGTAACGGGGAGTCATCAGAATGTAATGGTGAGTCATCCAAGGCCTGATGGACATTTTATTGCTGGGAGGTCTTCGGAAAAGTCTAAATTGGTTCTTTTAGAAAACCAAGTTGATCAGAATGGACATCACATCATCACTCCCCGGGAAGCAGTTGTTTTCAGAAGGGAAATACCTATGGAAGGAAGGAGACATTCCAGGGAAACACCTGTCGCTCACAATCCAATGAGTGTTGACGACCTTGGTGCGGCCAATCATAGAAATTCACAATTTTCTCAAAGTTTCTACACTAACAACATTCCATCCTCGGCACAAGCCACAGAGACACCCAGGGAAGTCTTGCCCCTGTTCCAAAAACACAGCTCCAGAATAGCAAGCATTATTGCTGAAGAGCTTCAAAGGGATGAGGACTGTCAACACAAACCAGCTATCGTGAGGAATGTTTCATTAGTTGAAAGAATAAACCCAGACGAGGGCAAAATTTCAAACGGGAAAGAGCTCACAATGTTTCATAATGGGTTTCCAGGTCTTCAGAAAGTGGATAATGCTGATGAGCATTTTCCGGAAATGCATGCTGTCCAACCAGACCATCAGCGAGGGCATGCTTCACAATTGCAGAGGACATTTGGAATGACAGGGTCTTCTCAAGTTTCGCACATGTACCCCCCTCATGTAAAAACAGACTCACCTCGTGTATCCCCCATCGTGGCTGAAAACTACTCTTTGAACCGCTATCCCAATGGGGGCTCCCAAGTTATCAGGAACTATAACCCTGTGAGTTTAGTTTTAAACTATTCCCCTGAGATTAATAATCAACCCCAGGACCTGAGCGTCAAGCCGAGAAGAAGTGAACCAGTGGCCCAGGGTAAACCGTACAGTTCTCTACCTGTCAGGTCACACTCACCTGTGGGGTCAAACTCACCAGCAGGTGAGAGGTTGATGAAAGGTTATTTTTCTAGTCCTAGTTCTCCTCTTCATCCTACATCTGCCCTCGGACATGGGGACGCACAGCTGCACAGGAAATCTGCCTCCCCGACGATAAGCTCATTCAAGGAATTCAACGTTTACCCACATAAAAACTCCATGAGGGTCCCCGAAAAGTGGGATAAGCGGGGTCAGGTTCATGGGATGGAGCATATCAATAATACTCTTGTCATGGATAGTCGAGTGGTAGCTGATCGGAGAATGGCGGCAACGATCCAGAGATGGTCTGAGGCCAGACAAACGGAGGTCAACAAGAAACGTGAAAATGCTTTACATTAAAGCAGTAGTTAAATGCATTAATAATGCAAAAATATTTGGTTAAAAAAAAATTATTTTATTATTAAATTTTGTTTTCTTGTTAAAAAAAACCCATTTCAATCAACATTTTTATTTCAAATTACCAACAGTAATGAGTTTGGTGACTTATAATAATCATTTTAATATTGTGTTTTAAATTATATTTGTTTATATTATTTTTTGAAAGTCACGTTTAAAAAAAAATATTGTTGTAAATGTAAGCTGTATATAAATGGATGTCTACATATTAATGGTAATAAATTATAAATTTTTGGGTTAATTAAAAACTAAAAATTTTATGCAGCTCTTCTTGCCTCACATGTATGGTTTTCATTTTATTTAAATTTCAGGGAATTTATTGTTTCTTTAATTGATTCATATTTTACTCAAGTAATTACTTTGAAACATTAACACAAAATGTTTTTTAAATAAACTGCGCCTTTTGGCATTGATTTAAAGTACAAAGCCCATGAAGGGATTTTATAGGGCTAAAAAGGGTTTTATGGCTTGTTAAATAAAGCAGAAAAAGATAATTTTTTAAATAAAAATGTCTCCAGATGTTTGTAGAAAGTTTCCACCAGCTACGGATGAGAAGCATTGAAGTTTGAATTTTTCACTGAGAAGTCAAAAGTTTGAGCTTGCTGTATTTTATGTGGCTGATCTAAACTTTCAATGGATAATGCAAACTTTCATCCTCTTGCCATTTAATTGGGTTATGGGCTCAAATAAAAATCCATTTGGTAACTTAAAATAAATCTCTATCACAGATTCCACCTTCCAATATAACTCATAATTGAAATGACTGACAGAACTCATCAAAATTCTGTTGGCTATCTTTTTTTTAAAAATATTAATTATTTTTTTTATTTTTAAGGATACCTGGCAATTAAAAACAAAATAAGAAATTTTAATTGAAAAGACTGCAGAGTAATTAGGAGAAGATTATTGAATTCATGACCAGAAATGAAAATACATACATGTTTTCATAAACTCAGCAAATATATCAGGTATGGTAAATTTAATTAAAATAAAAATGTTTAAAGTTTTATCCAGGTCGTACACGTATTACAAAAATTAATGTTGTATTCTTTAAAGAACTTTGGCTGTATTAGTTGATTCAATTATGTAATCTCACTGATAGCAAACTGCTTGGATCATAAATGGTAGTAGTTTGTTTAGGTAAAAGTTTTAAAAAATAAATCTTGCAGAGCCAGCAAAATAAGAAAAAAAATGTCTAAGAGTGTGAAGACATTTCCATCTTCTTAAAATATTAATGTATAAAATCTTACTGTCCAAATACATAGATAAATATTCATCATAATAATAAATAATATATGTAATTTTTTTGGCCATTCATTGATCAATTAATAAAATATGTATATACTATAAAATCTATTTTTTTTTGTTGTATTTTGTTCAAATAAATTGTAGACATTTACTTGTTCATAAAAGGAAAACATGTAATAAGGGTATGAGTCAACCTGACAGGACGTAACAGAACAGTGAACGTTTTGGCAAAGATCCTTTCTCAAAGAACAAACAATACACAAATAAAAGGAATGTAAAGAAATAAACAATAAAAACTTAACTGCGGTGAACCCAAAGAGTCAATAAAACCCCAATACATTTACTTGATATACTAAAATGAACTGCGTATAGAAACTCCTAATAAATTTTAACTTACGTTACATGACAAGTCTTTCACAGGAAAAGGGGAAAAAGTCACCCAATACATTATAAGTTAGCCTGACTTAATATCTTATCTCTTGATAAGATTATTTCAATAAGATTAGAAGATAGGATGATACATTGTGAGTTGACTTTAAAATTGGCACTAAAAATCGAGTTAGTGTGATTAAAGGTAAAAGAATCAGGATAGAGAAATTCTAAAACATGTAGATCTAATTTATGTTAAATTATTACATAAAATTTATACCAAGTTTTCCAAAAAAAAAAAATAATTAAATAAATAAATAATAATAATTTTTTTTAAAAAAAATACAAACTCTCTAAGGAACGGCCACCACAATTAAAGGGAGGCTATTGACATATCTCATTTGTGTTACAGTGTGAACGTGTTGAGGTTCTCTAAATTTATTTATATATACACATTCTAACATCTTTGCGTTTAGTCTATTTATGAATAATGTTTTAAAATATATATTTATTATTTATTATTATCAAAAGGCTCATACAAAAGATATATGTTTTGTGTGATATAATACTATACCACGCACGACATTTTTTTGAAAGTACCGTGCCGTATATTCCGGCGTATAAGACGAATTTTAGCCCCCCCCCCCCTTTTACAAACGTTCTCAAAAGTCCCGGGTCCTCTTATAACTTATGTGCTGAGTATCGTCTTAACGTACTTGCACCTGTTCGTATTGTAATACAGTACATAATACAAATGGCTAACAGTCAAGACCCCATCATGTCTTCTTCAGTAAGATGAAAGATCAATTAAGTAAGCCTTTTTCAAACTTAAGTTAAAGTGCATTGTCATTGGAAGAGGTATGGTTTTATTCGGTGAAAATAACTTACAACCTATATTTTAACACATGGGCGTCCAAACTTTAGGCCCGGATTAAGATAATAAACAAAATGACATTCTCATGCATTGAATGGTTTATATTGCAACATTTTAATGCGAAAGGTGAAACTGAGATTGTCAGGGAAACATTATGGGGTAATGGGGTTTTCCCGATATATAAATGTTTATACTTGTCTTTGGCACGGTGCGCACTGTATTGAACATGATGACGTAAGATAGTGACCGTGACGTAGCGTCGGGTGGCAGTTGAGAGTTGAAAGAGAGCTAGAGTTAGAGATTTGCTGATGTTGTGTGTAGGAGGACCTTGTATTTTAATGTTATTAAATTTATGAACGTTATGATGGTGTTGGATTTATTTTGAGTTACCTGTCCTTGTGGTCATTACAATTACCCAGACAACGACGTAACAGAGATCTTGAATACAGTAAATAGACGAGTTGAGGCGCAATGTCACTGCTTTGATACGTGGGATATCACGCAGGTGAGATTCTCTTAGCCTGGTCCTTACACGGTTCCTAATAAAATTCATACACGAAAATGTCTGCTCACACAAGTATGTCGAACTAAACAAGCTGAGCATTTTCTTACCAAGTGTTTGAATAATTGAATCTCTTGCAATCTGTCTTTACCCAGCTTATAGTTATAGTAAAAGCCAATGAGTTTGTAACTCAACGTGTTCTAGTTTCAGGTGACCTGGATCACCACCATAAATGGTCCACAGAAAAGGCGAAGATAATAACGTAATTTCCTTCCATTCATTAAATTAAAGCAACCTTGAAATTCATCAGCCTTGAATATGATATCGACGGTTCACCAACAAAACGGCCCCTGACAAAACGGTCCCAAGAACTTGGCCCCGACAAAACGGCCCCTGACAAAACGGCCCTGAACTAATATATGTCAATGGAATAAGATTTTATATTATTAATTTTACTCACCGATTTAGTGTCAGTTTTAGTTCACAAAAAATTTTTAAAAAAATAATAATATCACAAGAAACAATTTAATAATATTTAAACTATATGATATATGGTAGCAAGTCATAATTGTTTGTTGAGAAGAAATAATATAATAACGTTACAAGAAATAATTTTACAATTTGACAACTTTCTTCAAAGACGAATAAGTTGAACAAAGGTTAAATTAACTTAAAATGCAAAAAATACTTCATTTTTTTGTAAAAATTGTGACCAATTTTTCTGGGGCCGTTTTGGTCGGGGCCGTTTTATCTTGGCCGTTTTATCCGGGGCCGTTTTGACTGGGGCCGTTTTGTTCAAGGCCAATTTGATCGGGGCCGTTGTGTCCGGGGCCGTTTTGACGGGTCACCGATATCGACATCTACTTTAGCTCATTGAAGTTTCTTTCTGGAAAACTTGTCATGACATGATTTCCTGTAGTGAGGGGAAATGTGCGGTATTAGGCTGCATTTGAGACAGTTGGCTTTGAAAAAGTTGCAGCTTTTTTCGCAAAAGGCCTTGATACAGTGGCGTAGCTATGAATTTTTTGGGATTTGCTGGCCCGGGGGGGGGGGCTTTGTCTCTTTGGGGGCCCTGCATACATGGCAGTGGCGTTATATGTATTTTTTTTCAGACATCCTTATGGGGGCCTCCCTCAAGTTGGGGCCCGGGAGGACTTTTAAATTTGGACCACCTCCCCTCCCCTCCCCTAGCTACGCCACCGCCTTGATGTTTTATTATAATTGGTTGAAAACACTACACTGAAGATTTGTGTTAAGCAGGTCGATGCCTTGTCATATCAACTATAATTGTACTCTGCTAGCCAAGCAGGATTAGCTCATTCTGGAATTTGTTGTTTATTTTCCATGAATTGCCCAAATTCTTTTTTAATTGTGTAGGAGCGCGAAAGTGCTGTCCCCTGACTGAGCCCCCTTACATCGAGACAAGCAACATCTTCGTTTTCTATCTGGATGTCAAGCAGAAACTGCTGAGACTGGCTCTAGAGCGAAAAAGAGTTTAAAGATTTTATCACTGGCTGGATGAGATAACCACATCAAAAAATGTTTATCACAAAGAACTTGTTGAATGATGTAGTGAAGTTTAACTCCTTTGTTACTCTCATATCTTATCTTATCTTATATTAACTGATCTGTTACATACGCTCCTTCTATACAGAAGAATATTGCGTCCTTCGTTTATCTTCGCTGAATTTGTTACAGACAAGTATTGCTATTCCACGTTGTTCACATGTCATAACAGTGGCACCATCAGTAGTGATTACAGATGTTGGCAATCCTCTGAATCCCGGTCCCAAATTATATTACACTAAAAAGAGGAAGTATGGTAAATTAAAGTATTTTATTTATTGAAAGAACACAGCACATATTATTTACTGTCTGATAACCAGTCATTAAATACTAAATACTGTAACTGTCATACAACATTTGAAAATAACTGCAGAAAAACGTTCTGTTGGTGACTGTTGCACCAGTAAGTGTTTATGACCAAGATGTTTCCTAAGTACCTGAGCATATTTATGTGATAAATACACACAAAATAATTTGGGAGGTGGGCTCGGATTGCCGACATATTTTCCCATGGAATTTAAATCAATAAATCAGTTTCGCTTGTTTAGTTTTTAAGACTGTGAAAGTCAAATGATTGGTCAACTATAAAACGTTATCAAATAATGCCATCATCTGATGTAAAAACAACGGTTCACCGACAAAACGGCCCCGGACAAAACGGCCCCGACAAAACGGCCCCGGACAAAACGGCCCCGGTCAAAACGGCCCCGGTCAAAA
>MUZC01004646.1:698383-711705 GCA_002072015.1 Radix auricularia | reverse complement strand
TTGTCAGGGGCCGTTTTGGTCGAGGGCCGTTTTGACCGGGGCCGATTTGTCTGGGGCCGTTTTGTCAGGGGCCGTTTTGTCCGGGGCCGTTTTGACCGGGGCCGTTTTGTCGGGGCCGTTTTGTCAGGGGCCGTTTTGACGGGTCACCAAAAACAACACCAAATTTTGAATTTTCTAAATGAAAATAATTTTCTTCACAGTAATAATTCGTCAGTCAATTATTTTGGATGAGGCTGTGGGTCAGTTAAAATTCTATCGCGGACTGTACTTTGGACACCCCTGTTTTAACAGGAAAAGTTTGTGTGTGTGTGGATATCATCTTATACGCCGGATAAACGGTAGTTTGAAGTAGGCTATAATAAAATAAGAATTATCGAATGTTATCATATTTTTTATAGTCACACTACTCATATAGTAGAAATTTAAAAAATATATATATTGGCCACCCCATAAGCTCAAGTACACATGTGCAAGATTATTAAAATTAAATGCTAAGAAGGGTAATTTAACTAAAACTATGATGATGTGATGATTGTATTATGTGTCTCTATTATCTATATTATACTTAAGTTTTAAGCTGTTCTTATATTACTATTAGCTCAGGAAAAAAAAACAACTTTCACCTATTTTTATTTTTACATTAAAATTTTTACAGCTTTCCGACCCTGTAGGTAATAGAAGATATTATTTGAAATATATTTGGGTGAGGATCACAACTGACCCAGACACAGCAAAAAAACAAACATTGTCATTGATGATTGTGAGTATAATTATAATTAGTTTGAGGGCTTTGGGCCACCATGGTGACCATGCCACCACCTACTTACTACTTGCTCACATTAAATTAGTACAACTTAAAAAAAAAATATTTATGTAAAAAAAATTGAAAGTGAAATTTTTAAAGAAATTGAAAAAAAAATATTTGTTATGTTTTTTAAATTTCCTTTGATTTGATATTAAATAGATCTAATAATGTGAGCACATAATCCAATATGAATATTATTAATATGCGTTTAACTTTAATAATATTTTCACATTTAATCACAACGCCGAAACAAAATAATCGAAATAACTACTACTACTACTATCTGTATGTAAATTAAGTTCCTTAACGACTTATACTCATTATGATAAGCTTTCGTTTCCTTATATTTTCTTTGGATCCATAGTCCATAGTCTATAGTTACAGGTTAATTAAAATTGGTAGGTTTAATTAGATCTTTAACTTAAGTTTTTAGATTTAGCTGTCACTGTCGTAATTAGACGTCATTATTTCCAAAGCAGGTCCCCGAAACATAAATGATTTAAATTTAATAAATATAAAAGTAAGTTTAAATTTGGACTTTGGTTGGACAAATTATACTTTTATACTATACTGTAGTCTGTAGTCAGTGTAGTGTAGTACTGTAGTCTACAGTGTAGACTATAGTCATAGTTATAGTCTATAGTTATTATTATACTATACTAAGTAATTACTATACTCTATACTGTACTTAGACTGTACTGATATATTATATTATAAATAAATAAATGCTATATAAATTTAAAAAAATATAAATCATACTATAATTAATAAGAGTAATAAGACTATAATTAATTATAATTATTATAATTTATATTTATAGTCAATAATAATATTCTACAAATATTTAGAAATAAATGTATTTATAATTAACAACACTATTCAAGACTATTCATAGTAATTTATTGTTTATAGTTAAAATGACTTATACTTATAATTTATACTTACTTATACTTATACTATTAATATTAACTTATGACTTATGTTCTAATTATTAGAAATTAATACTTTAAATTAAAATTGGAATTTGTTTTTAAAATAGTTTCTCTATTCAAATTATTATAGTTCTTAGTTATAGTTTATTATTATAATATTATTTAATAATATTCACAATCAGTTCAGTTTATCACAAAATCATAACATTATTTTTTTGTTCAAATACTTCAAAACAATTTTAAAGATTCATTTAAATTCCTATTTTCATCATATTTTATTGCCATTAATTAATGCCATTCATTAACTTTAAAATAAATATATTAAAATCGCAGTGTGTCCTGGTTCATTATTTACACAATTTTACTACTCTATGAAATATTGCGGTAATAAGTAAAATTTAGTACATCTTAGGTTTTGGTCTAATTCCTTTTCTTTTCTTTTTTAAAAATTAATATGTTCCCAACTGCCAGGAACTCATAAATAATATGCAGTTAATGAATCATCTTTTTTTACCCATACACAGAATGCTGAGAAATGGACATGTTTTCCAGAGAAGAAGCCTTGCACTTTTTGGAAAACAATCTGGAAGTTAAAAATGTTCAACAAAGAATCATCTCAGATAAGAAAGCTCTCTTAGATGAGATTGCAACAAATATTCAGACACACCTGGTTTTTCAGAATCTGCGTCTACTGAGTGAGCCACTTGAAGCAAGGCAAGTTAATTTTATAATCCATAGGCTGGAAGGCTGTGCTATATAAGTGAACAATAATAATAATGATACAAATAATACAATACTTTGTAAAAGCACTACCTGGATCTTACTTAGTGCTCACATTTTATGCCATATTTATTATAATTAAACAAAACATTTTAAAATTGCAGACATAGGCCTAGTCTTGAGGAGATCAAAGCAGACCTGAAATTAGGAATAGGTGGTCTCTGTTACAACTTGAATGTTGCTGCATATTTCTTGCTTAAAGCCATTGGGTTTGATGCAGTTTTGGCTCATGCAACTTGCACTTCGAGCACCCTCTTCCATGATAATCATGTTGCTGTGTATGTAAGAAACGTAGAGAGAACTGGTGACAATTTTATAGTTGAAGTTGGCTTTGGTTTCCCGACATTTCGTGCTGTGAGCTTAGATTTTGAGACAGAGTCTCCAATTTATATAGATTCTTTTATTGAATACAAATACATCAAGTATGAAGGAAACATTCTGAGAATGCACAGAAAAGGAGAACTGGTTAAAGGAACAACCAACACACCAGATGGTATCAACTTTTTTTTGGATGGTTGGAGGAGATTTTATTTTGCAGATCCAAAAAGGTTTACAAACAATATTGAGGAATTTTATCAACCTTTTGATCAGGTTTGTCAGAATGAGCTAATTATTTTTTAAAAGAATCTTATAGCAAAATTTGTTAATTAAATAAGTAATTTCTGTGTAAAAAATAAATGCTGCGTCTTCGTGGTTTTCAGCCTTGAATTTTCATTTTCCAGTCTTGAAATAGTCTTGAATTTTTTTAATGATAAAAAGGGAAAACCCTGATTTTAAGTTAAATCACATGATGTTTTTTTTATAATAAGAATTTTTAAGTAAATATTTCATGAAAAAGTAACATCTTTTTTGAAATGCAAAGCAATTATATTTTGAATTATTCTTGTTAAGAAATGTATCTATCTTTTATTATTTTCATGGAACTAGGTATTTAAGAATCCAAGTGCCTCACCATTTCATAAAACATTTAGGGTTATTGGTTTTCCTGGTCAAAAGGCATTTATGATTATCAATGATAAAACACTAATTGAAAATGACCAAGGTAAGTTGTAATGTGAATTGTTTTAATTAATTAAATAATAAATACAGTGAAATAATTTTTAATATAAAATGCTTAATAAGAATACAGGTTAAAACAAAATAATAAAAGGAGCCTAACAGTCAAACTACTATTTTTCTTCATTTTTTTTATATTATGAAACAAATTTTGCTTGTGATGAAAAGATTTTGCTTCACTGAATGAACAAAATGCACATACTGAGTATAAAGAGGGGTTTGAAATGAAAGAGAGGCAGTGTCTTATGTTTCTTGTAATTCAAAGCTAACTTGGCTGTGAAATATGTCACCATTAAGAAAGCTGATGAGACCAGCCAATCTTGTTAAATACCCTTACTTAAAAAAAAAGACTATAAAAAAACCAAACAAATATATTATTTTCCAAAAAAAATATCAGTACTTTTTGTGTTTTTTAGTTGAAAATTATTTATTTAAATTCTTTTTAATATTTTTAAAATTTATTGCCTGCATACCTACATATCTTTAAAAAAAAGGTATACTAAAAAGCAAAGATTCTTTTAAAAAGAAAACTATTTCAGACCCATAAATTTCTCAATTTTGTGTTTAACCATTTTCTCGAAATTAATAAAAAGCAAATAGCAATGCATTATAAAATGATTCTTGCGGAAATAAATTAGATATTCATATTTGTCTTTTGCTTTTACCTAAATTGAAATATATATTTTTTTTACAACAGGTGAGTTGATTTCATCAAATATTGAAGGCGGTGATGAAGGAATTATTCAAGCTGTTAAAAAGTATTTCCCTGTTATACCTGATGATCTAACAAGAGCAGCCGTAGCCTCTTGGAGGGACTCAAGTCAACTTTAAATCTGTTGTTTTTAAAAATACAAAAATAGTCTTTCATTATCTAGTGCTTTTATATTTACAAGAATCAGAATATTTTTAAACTCTATTTATATGTTGATTAATTTTAAAATGAAAATATCAAGAATGAATTCTACCTGGTAATTACAATTAATTATCGAATTTAATGACACATTTTAAAATTGATTGATATCATCAGATGTGTTCTATGATATTTTTTTAAAATGATCAAACCAAGTGGAAGCAATTTGTAATTTACCAATTACTAAGATTTTATCAACTTTGTTAGATTAAAAAAAAGAAGTAATTTTTAGTTTTTTAAAACATTTTTTGGGTCTAATATGGAGATTTAATAGTGTCATTTAAACCTGCAGTTTCGCTGTGATAATATTCTAAACAAACAAATACATTGATGTAAACTTTACAAGTCTAACAGTATCTATATAATTAAATCAATTAAGCATTTGACTCAAAATTATATTGAAGTCATATTTACTGTGTTGTTATCCAGAGTCTGAATATATAACAATATTCTGAATTATAAAAATATATTCACTTTAAATTATACATTATCTGTTTAACCTAGTTTTGTAGAGATGGAAGGTGCTGTAAGAAAGAGTAGCAGATTTTGGATTAATAAAAAATCTCATACTAATAAAAAATCTCTGATGATGTCCTGTTTTGGCTTCAAGTTAAGTGTACACACCAATCCAAAAATTTAGCCTCATTGTGAGATATCTTTATATCTTATCTATACAGATGCTCCTTCTATACAGAAAATTATTGCATCCACAGTCTATGCCGGTCTTTTAGCAAGTGACGCAGTGCTCAGGGCAACGGCCATGAGGGTTCCACACATTATTCAGCCGCATTTTTTTCTTTAACTAGTATAAGGTAGACATTTGGAGCTGGGTGGACTCAGGGACACTCTTAGACCCGGGAACAGATCTTTATAACAGCAGCATGAGACATCTTATTACCTGTAAGCTAGATTTTCAGTAACTGTGAAAATGGGCCAACACTCCAGAAACTACAATTCATGCATCAGTGTAATTTATTCTACCCTAGTTTTGCATGTTCACACTCTGCTTTGACTTGGGCTGTGGTACTTATTGAAATCTTAAGCTACGGGAAATTCTCTCCAATATTTGGACCAATCTGATTGTTTAACATAAGCAGCAACACAACAATCTTCTAGAGCTCAGCACTCAGCAAGTGTTACGGTCGGATGTTATGGTGTGATAATGACTTAAATGTGGTACATAAGTGTAGTGTGCGCACCAGGCTATTGTGCGTCTTACAAAGACGCACAAGGAGTGAAAGGATATGGGGAGAAAATGTCGGTTTGAGATGTTATCAACATGAAGAGTAGTATTTTTGGGTTTGTTAATGATAGTAAAAGAGTATTGATATTGTTGTAGATAGAAATAGAAGGACTTATTTGCTACACAGAATAAACATACAGATTATTTCGATAGTATTTGACTTGTTTGACTTTAGCCTGCCTTTCAAAGGACTGTGGTCTCATTTTTCTTATAACCGTTATGAACTCATTCGCTGATATCTGTGGCTAAGGGCGGACCTCGATCTCCCTAGACAACAAATTCTCCACAGCAAGTTTTGGCTATGTGCATCTATAAGCAAATTGGACTGAAAGTTTTTACATTTAAAACAAAGCCTAACAGATAATTAAAACAGTTAAACTCAATTCCCTTTTTTATCATTAATATATATTCACTTTTTGTACAAGAATGCCAAGTTGAACTAAATAATGAAAGATGTATTTAATTTAACTTTTCATCTCTGGGAAAGTCTGTAATTACACAATTATCTTTATTTATTAATAGATTTTAAAAATTATATACTAATTTTTAAATTCAAGAGACCCATGTGGCTATTTAAATACAACTTTAAAAGTTGGAGACTTATTTAAGCATACTTTTTCTTCAAATTTGTTTTATCTTATACTTATATATTACAGATGATTTATACAGAAAATTATTGCAACCTAAGCTTATCCATGATTTGTGTCTAGTCTTGTTTTTTATTAGATTTTTGAATTTTGAAGAGTGTGACTGTTTTCCTGGTTGGTTCAGATACCCCATTTGACATCAGAATATCACCTGAGAATAATGTTTTGTATGCATTTTTTCTTGCAAATAGGTCTAGTTAGGTAAGAATGGTGTTAATCTTGCCAATTGTGAAGAGCCTCTTGTAGTTAATTTGTAATTCCTAGGATATCACCTCCATTTATTTATAAAAATTTTTGGCATAATGAATAACAAAAAAAAACTCTGCAGTAAAATTTAATTTTAAGACATTTAAATACAAGCCACATTCATTACTGGAGAATATTCAAAACTCATAAGAGTAACACCATTAGTTAAATCTTTAAAACTTGAAACACTAGAAGATAGAAGAACCAACAGTAAAGTAGTAAATATACTTAAAGCAATAAATTTTAATTTAGAAATACAACACAAGCATAACTTAATACAACCCTTAGATTTAGATAGACATAAAGATAAAAACACCTTTTTAATTCCATATGCATGAACAAACACAAGTTTTCTTTCTTCCCGTCCGGTATTAGGGCAGGGAATTGGTTGCCTGAAGAAACCAGGAAAGCCAATACTTTATCATGTAAAACTCTAATAAGAATACAGGACTAAACACAAATCATAGATAAACGTAGGACGGAATAATCTTCTGTACAGAAAGATAGTCTGTAACTTATAAGATCAGAAAAAAATAAGATAACTAATTTGTATATTGCCTACAGCTAACATGAATATTTCTTTTTGTCTAAGCTGGGAAAGAAATCTGGCAAAATGTTGTAAATAAATAATCTTACCTTATAATCTTATCTTATCTTAGATATACAGACGCTCCTTCTATGCAGAAGATAATTGCGTCCACAGACCATGAGAGATGATCTGTTGGCAAGTGATGCAGCGGTCACAGGCCACGGCTATAGGGGTTCCACGCATTACCCCAGCCGCCTAACTATTGTCTAGTTAGGTACCCATTCGGAGCTGGGTGACTCGGGGACTCCTCAGGCCGCGAGAACAAATCCACACCTTCGTGTGGATTCGAACCCGTGACCATCGGTATGACAGTCGAGAGCGCTACCTCTCGACCACCACGTCCCACGTAATATTTTCAACCTGATGTTAACTACACTTTTTAATGTTTTAATTTAAAACCCCTTCAAACTCAAGAAAGCACACAAACACCTTGTTTTAAAGAATCAAATACTTGTTTTATTAATCATTGAGTTTTTAAAAGAGTATTATAAAAAAAAAAATAAAAGTAAGTTTTTAAGAAAAAAACGTGTACTAAAAAAATCTTCAAAATAAGGTATTACCCAGAGCTTGATGAAAAGTCAAAAAAGAATTCGATCATTAGTTAAAACCAACAGATTATTTTCATTTTTCAAGTATAAAAGTAAGTAAAATAGAAAACGATAACACTAGACTGGAACTGCGACTACACCAAATATGCTGCACAATTTAATGTCTGATTAATTCAGGGGTGTATAAACCTTTTTGCATGAATTAAAAATATCTGAGGGTCTGAAAACGATAAAGATAATACATGAAAATTACTTAAATTGTTACTTAGAGGCTTTTAAATTATATAATTACATTTCATTAGTCGTATTAGAAATGATATTTTACAGATAAAAAAAGGGGGGGGGATAGGACAATACTTACAAGACTAAATAAATACCTTATTGCATCATTAAAATGACTTAAGTTGTTTATGTTATGCTATGCTATCTAACTTAACAATAATTAAATTGTGCTTGAGTATAATATGAGCTAATAATGTGTCCCAAATTATTATGTAAAACTGTCTTAAACTTTTAACTACAACGCCATATCAAGTTTCTTTTTCGAGTTGGGAAAATGAAGAAAATGACTTCATCGATCTTTATTATTGGACATCATAGAATTCTGTACACAAAGTAGTTAATTATAAAACATCACTGATTTTGGTGGTCATATTTTGTACTCAAAACATCTTCATAATTTTGGTTTTGCTAATAAATATAACATAGCCCTAATAGAATAAATCCACCATTAATTAAAAATTTAAATTTCAGCCCGCGGGCAGGACTTTGGACACCCCTGAATTAATTGGAATCGTAAAATTAATTTTTAATTTTTGTGCTGTTATAATAACTAAAATGAGATGTTTGTCGAGAGCATAGTTAAAATAAACAAGGTCAACAATACTTTATAAAGAACCATCAACCACAGAATAGCAAGGGTAGAATTATTGTTACAAATTTTAATCAGAAAATAAACATTTACATATGATACATAAATGAAGGCAAAAGTTAGGTTTTATTTGAATTATTGGAGTTTCAGAGGCCATTAACACTTAAGAAAGGCAAACAGTCAACAAGTAACACCAGAGTATGTATATAGTTGCTAAAAAGCAGGTAAAAATTATAATAGACCTGATATTTTCATTAGAAACGTCGCCACAAAAAGTTTAGTTTTAAAAAAAAACATTAAAAAACATTTAGTGACCAAACAGCTAGTCCCATTTGAGAAAGCAACCTAAAAATTAATGTGCTACTGTGATGAGGTTTACCCCCTGTCCCCCACTAATACACACTTGCCCAGGCCACTGACAGAAAAGGTCAACCATTATCCCTGTAGAGTAAATCTACCATAACCATTTAATCACTATTTACATACAGAATAAACTTATCATAACAATTTACACACAGAATAAACTTATCAAAAAACAATTTACATTTCATACAGAATAAACCTAACATAACAAATTACACACAGAATAAACCCATCATAACAATTTACACACAGAATAAACCCATCATAACAGTTTACACACAGAATAAACCCATCATAACAATATCATCAAAGTTTACATCCACAGCATTTCAAGAGCTAGAGGCCATCAACTATAGCATTGAAACCTCATCAGAGGAGAGAAGAGGACAAACACTTTGACTCAACCAACTGGGACACTTCACAATGGGACACTACACACCTGAACATACCTAACACTGCGGCACACAAAACACAACACGCTGAGTTGTCATCAAGTAACATGGGCTAATAAGACTAATACATGCTGAAAGTAGAGAAATTAGAGGTGTCAGATAATTTTTAATGACAAATGTAGCAAAGAAATCTTCATGCACAATGTTAAATGTTATTTAGTTTAGACTGATATAGTTAACACTGGCCCAAAAATAAAGCTGCCAAATTTATTGAAAAGGACTAAGTAAAAAAAGGTTCATTTTAAATTTAAGAGTCGATTTTAAAAGTAGATTTGAGGGAACAAATCCACCTGTAGCTAGAGGACTTGTGCAAACACATGAAAATACATACACTAATTCCTTCATTTGAGCTCAACTGATTTAGACTGATTAATAAAGGTGTCAAATTAGTCAAATAGCCCATGATAAAGAAATAAAAACAATGCAAACATGCTGGACTCATGTACAAATAGCCATATACAAGAAATCATCATAATCTTCTTAATGGAAGAATAACAAGATTTTAAAAAAAAAACCTATCTATTTAGCTTTTTAAAACATTACATTTCTCAATTAAAGAGTATTTTTTTTAAAAATGTGATGATAAAAGTTTACAATTTGAAAACAATGAAATCCTTTTATTATATCATGCTGTATTAAAAATTGATTGAAAACATTTTTATAAGACCTTTGAAGTTTGTAGTTATAAATGGATAATAAAATAGATGGCCTCTGTGTTAACATTTTACTTTTACAAAATAATAAAATAAAAATCACATCTTAAAACTAGGACTTTAGCGGGTTCAGATTTTATAAAGTTAAATCCCGCCGGAGCCAGACTTGTAAAAATGGCTGGATTCTGGATTTGCCGGAGTCAAAATCCACTACACCCCTATTTAAAACTATTTAAAAACGGTAATTAATGTTTAAATTACTGTATTAAATTCTTCATTCTACTTAAAAATATTTTTTTAAAGCGAGTTTCCAAAACAATAATAGAACGAAAACCAATTTGAGTACTATCAAAGTTGCTACGGTCAATAAAAAAATTAGTAAATCGTGTCCAAAATTATTTTTAAGTAACATTGAAAAAATCAAACAGTAAAAAATGTATGCATAAATATATACAAGTATGTAAATTAAAGATAATTATTGAACAATTAATTTGAAAAAGTAAAAATTCTGAAAAAATTTGCTTTCATTGAAGTTTCTAATTAAATGTAAACATGTTCAGTAACAAAACAAATGAGTGCAATGTATCAACTAGTTTCAGCAAGTCAGCAGAATAAACTTGGTGAAATATAAGAAGCACTAAAAATTATGCAATCGTTCAAATAAAAGTGAAATGCAAGGCATATTCGGAAAATATTCCAGATCATAATTATAATTGATATCATGGAGTTAGCAATACAAAATATGGCCTACTTCTCAGGTGATTTTTACAAACTACAGACAATAAAAAATTGGAGTAGACTTTCTGACATGTTAACTTTTTCTATATTTTTTCCTTTTAAACAACAGCTGTCATAATAAATTATTTTCCTTTATTTGCATGAAATACATATTTTTTTAAAATTTAAATTATATGCTTACAAATCTTAAAACAATTTTTATATAAACTAAAAATATCAGGGCTCTGGTCAATATTTAAAAATAAACATTTCAATAATGTCTAAACTATTAGGTCAGCCCAAGGGAGATAAATAAAATTGCCAGAGATGAGATAGGTCATTGTCAGCCCTTTTCGGTATCTATGCTATACATTAGATCAGGGGGCTCCAAACTTTTCTGCCGGAGGGCCGCATTAACTGTCAAACAGCAGTTGAGGGGCTGACCACACACTAGAGGTCCAAATAAGAAAGAAATAGTAGAAAGTAAAAAAAGTATCTTTTTTAGAGATTAAAAGGTCTCCAGGGGCCGGATGTGCGTGCCTCCTGGGCTGCAGTTTGGAGACCCCTGCATTAGATGTAAATTTCAGTCCTCTACGATGCATATTGGATGGAAGTTAGTGCCAAACTATTTAATTATTCGAGTTTCTTTATCAAGGTTTAAGTAGTTATAAAAGACAGAGTTAGAAATGAGGAAATGTCTGAAATTCATCATATTAAAACTAAATTCTAATGCACGCTCACAAGCTCTAACCTCTAATACAAATGTCACATCCTGTTTTTTTTTTTCATTTTCCCCAATGTACAAGAAATTACTTGGCTATATATTGAATCAAGGGATGTTAGTATTGCACTTATCTGAAACATGCCATGAATATAAAGACAAATGATACAAAGTTACATCTTGGCTAATTGAGGTGGGAAGAGATCATAGCACAGGTCAAGTTGGCTCATTGTCAATATTATATATCAGCAACTGTGCTGGGCCTCTTTTATTTTATAAAATTTTGGTAACTTTTATGATATGGCTATAATGTTACATGAATTTACTATAAAATTATTTAAGATCCTAACGAGTGTCGCAAGGATTTATTGTGAATATTCTTTATCAACCTCCAAAACTATGTGGAACTATAATAATTCATGTGGTGGCCTTTTAATTATGAAGAATAAATATTCATACCTGTCCAATTTTATTATTGCAAAAATTTCAAAGTCATAAAAGATAGAGTACAACCCCAATTTTCCCTTCAAGCTGCATGGCTGCGCAGATATCTGACCGACGCAGCGCAGCAGATAGAATTACAGTGCAGCAAATTTTGTAAAATATTGCACCAAAAAAGAAAATGGATGCTGTGCAAATTTGTATATGAGTTTTTGTGCTTTGCACAAAGACCAACAAAATCTTTATAAGGAACATTGCACCCCAATAACAAGCTTCTAACAACCTATCAAGTTTTTCACTCATGGTCTTGTCAGAAAGATAGATAACTCTTAAGTTATTCGATAATGTTAAATGTGCAAACCAAAAAACCCTTTTTGTTAGTATTGAAAAATTGATGCTTATGAGAGAAATATAGATGTACCAGGATGTAACGAAAACATAAAAGAAGGTTGGATCAGCAAACAAGTTAAACGAAACAAAAAAATAAAGAATATGGGATACACACCTAAAGCTACAATGTTTGACAGGAATGACATTAAGTAAACCTGAAAATGGAGGATAAAAAAAAACATTGGATTAGTTGTGGCCAGTGAATGGATTGAGCAATTATTGTTGTACATAATGGCGATACCCGTTAGTGTTGTTTGCAATGGGTGTGGCATTCAGGCAAAAGATATGGTAAAAAATTTAATACGCAAGGTAAGCATTTTCTTAGAGTTAATAAATTTAGTCAAACATGCACACATTCAGGACTTTAATATGAAGAAAATAAAAAAAAATTGTTTTAGAAATTAATATGAACTGTGTTCTTTTTTTACCTTTTAGTTTTGATCATAATTTCTTTTTATTACTTTAGGCTCAAAAGTAATCTGCTTACAGTAATAAAAAAAAGGTGAACAAATCTAGAACAAATTTCTTTTTGTTCTTTATCTTAAGGGTCCTTGGTCAATGAATAGATAATTCTAGCTCCTGTTGAGCCTGATAAAGAGAAAATTGCCAAGAAAATATGTCTTTTTATATTTCCAAATTTAAAATACAAATAAATTATTTCATAAACAATGCAATGAACCCTAATGATATCCATCCAATATTTGGGAACTCTCTAAATGAAACAAAAAATAAAAGGGGTGTAGGTGGTTTATCAAGTGTTAGAGAGTAATGTTATTATTACAATTGATTTAAATAAAGCAGTCATTCATCCATGATTTTCTTCTTTGCCATCAGTATTAGACAGAGTGCTCAAAATTGTATTTATATATGGATATATTCATAGGATTAAATTAGTTTTAAATGAACCATTTATTTGCACAATTAATTCAACATAAATTTAATTGCCCCCCCTCCCCCC
>MUZC01004646.1:664098-698343 GCA_002072015.1 Radix auricularia | reverse complement strand
CCCCAGAATAAAAATGATGGAAAAAAAAAACACTTAAATTTTTTTAAAAAATTTCAGTTAATTTCAAGGAGTATTGAGTGACAATTGTTATATTGACAAACAAGAGTTAAAATATAATGACATCAAATCTCTACAATTCGAACACAACCGGAGACCAACAATGGTCTACTGAGACATTTGCTGCCAGAAAGTTTAGACAGGGCAGGTGATAGAAAGAGAAGAAGTAGATTTTTCAATGTAGGCTTATAATCTAAATTAAGGTAAATCACAACTCGTGATGAAATAAAAATAATATATCTTTGATAGATATTGAAGAATATTTTGTTCAGTCCAGAGTTAAGTTAAAAACATTAAAAATGTTTGTTGAGTCCAGTATTAAGAGCAATGTAAGATGTTCAAAGTTTAAAATTACAGCACAGCACACAGTTGGAAAGACAACCCTAGAATTAGCTGCTGCTAACCTTTTAGAATAATATCTCTACATAATTCAGCCAGGGGCCGACGCCCTACTTGTGAAACATCTTTTTCAAGTTCCTAGATTTGCTCATGTAGTAAGGCCGTTCAGCGGAGCCATCGTTGCGTTCCAAATCTTCCACTGTAAATAATACGCCAGTTAAGCATGTTAAATTCTTATGATCTTTAATTTTTAACTAAAATTGGCAGCCTTTATAGATCGAGATAAAAATGGCAAGGACAAATTTCAAGGTCAATGGGTTTGGAATTCATGTGCCGTGAGAATAATGACTAATTTCAACAGTTCAGGAAAATACTTTTTGAGATCCTTCCCTCATATTTCAGACACTCAAAGCAACTAGCCCCAGGTGTCTATCAGTCCTGTAATGCTTGAAACTCAAGACTTCTCTGACAGTGTCAGCCTTTGTATACACGAACCAAATTTGCAAATAAACAAAACTGTTGCAACAAAATGTCTGATAAATAAATGACCAGATGTCAAGTCTAACTGCTTTTAGGCGGGATAAAGAGCAGACGCTTAAGGTTCTTGCTTTTGTTCATGTAGTAAGGTCTCTCTGCGCTGCCATCGTTACGCTCTAGATCCTCCACTGTAAGAGAAACAAGCTCATGAATGTGTGGTATAGTTAAACAACAATCAGTAGGTTAGACCTTTGATATTTTAAAACATATTCTGAAAATAATGTTCTTCTTTAAAAAAACGGAAGGACTTTATTATATTTTATATATCAGCTTTTAGGTGATCTATTTATACGTCAATTATAGTTTTTACAAAAAACAACAACTTATAATTAAAAAAAACAACAACTTGAAATAAAAAAAAACCACATTAACAATAAGATGGTGTTATAGTAAAAAAAATTTAAAAAATTTGTATCAGTTTTTGTTCAATCGGCATCCTTGCGTCTCGTGAGACGATGGTGCATCACCACTGGGTTGGGTTGCATTTTCTCGAGTGGCTGTTCAATGGGTGGGTGATAATATGGAAAATACTGGGATAATATTGCACACTGTCTATTCTGAGGTGATGTGAATAGTTGATGATAATGGTAAACACATGGACCTATAAACTTTTAACACATAGAATTGATTTCATGTGCACAGATCTTGAACTTGATGTCAAGCTCATGCAAATATCTGATGTTGTTTATATATGCAAATTTATGGATCATTTACATGTGCAGACTTATAATATTGTTTATTGCACACGAAAGAACACGGCTCCATGAAGAAAACTGATGAGGTATTTTGAAATGTGGGTTAGGATGGCAATTAGAAAATTATTGTTTCCTACTAGACTATCAGCTTGATAAAGAGCTTTTGAATAGACAAATAAATGTAACCTTTGCAAATTAAAAACCCTAATCATTCTGTACTGATATAAAAAACATGTTTCTTTTTGAGTCTCTCTAACTTAAGCAAAGTTGCTGTATCAACGTTCCAAACAAAGTTTCTGATCTCTTCCTGATGTTTAGATAAAACTTATGAGACTTACAGAAGCACAGAAAAATGGTGTCCACGGCAATGCTGTAAACATCAAAGAAACAGTCAGCAATCAGATAGGCACCGACGACAGCGAGCTGAGACAAAGGAAGAGAAGCATCAGGAGGAGTTAAGAATTAATGATACATGTAGAAATGTAATTGGCATTATTAACAAATTTTAAAGTAAACAATTATTTGGTCACAAAATAAAAACAAGCTCACCATTGGCACATACATTAACCAGCTACATGATGTAAGTTATTCCATCTAAATTCTGAGTCCTAAATAAAGTCTTTTTCCGTGGTATAGAACAGCGGTTCCCAACTTGTGGGTCACGATACCCTTGAGTTTTCTCGGGGATGCCAAAAATGTAGACTAAAACAATATTTACTATAAGGCAAATTCTATTTTGTAAAAACTTATTTGAAAATGACTCATTTAAATTTCATGCAAGTAGCATGGCTTTTATAAAAAGGGGTCGCCACCCAAAAAAAAGGTTGGGAACCACTGGTAAAGTAGATAAAATACAATGTAAATTCCATTTGAATACTTGTGTTAATTTATTTGTACTGATTTTTCCTAAAAAAATCTCCCCATGTCAGTTAAAAATGCTTTAATTTATTGTTTTAATTACACAACTGGTTGGTGCATCATGTATTTTAAGGACAGATTAATCTGTAAGTATTTATTATAAGCCTCTGCTAAGTTGAATCAGCTCTGGTGTGAACTTACAATGACAGGAGCTAGGAAATATGTCAATTCAGGCACAACCTTCTCAAACAGAGGAACCTTCCCTTGGAACCAGAAGAAAGCAACGATGGCTGAAAATAGAGGTAACATATCATTAACATTAAAGACATTATTTATTTACTTGCAAAGCATGTCTATCAGCGATAACACAAACCTTTTTTAGGAATTAAATTCTATTTTATGTTTATCAGTTGCACCTATACTTTTTGTAAAGAGGGCCATATTCCATGTATGAAAAACATGCACTGGCTGGATAAAGATAATAAACGAAAATGACATAGTTTAAGTATAAGAATGGCTTACACTTACAGACTTTTCAATTATATTTGCTATTTGTCGATGTTTTTTTCTTTTCAATTTCTTACACTTTTTTTTAAAGAGTAAAATTTTGTGGAGGAAAAAAAGGGGGTACTACTTTCAGGATATTTGGCATTGTAAAATATCTTATTCCATTATTATAAGATATTGTAAAATATTGTGCTACATTATTTCAAGATATTGTAAAAATATCTTATTCCATTATTATAAGATATTGTAAAAATGTTATTCCATTACTGTAAGGTATTGTAAAAATATGTAATTCTATTTTTATAAGATTATGTAAAAATATAACATTGAATTGTTATAAGAAATTGTCAAAATATCATATTCCAATGCCATAAGATATTGTAAAAATATGTTATTCCATTATTATAAATTGCTAAAATTATAGCAATATTGGTCGCATATGGTCCGCGGTCCGGACTTTGAACACCTGATGTACATGAACAAGAACAAATGGGATGTTATGTTTTAATGGAGAACAGATTGTAATAAAAAAGTCAGTCAGAGTTGTAAACTTAAAAGCCCATACATCAAATAAAAATTAAAAATCACTCACAGAAAATTTTATCTTGAGATATCTTTAGCAGTACATTACAGTAATGTAAAATTACCTATGGCACAAGTCACTTAAACTAATGAAACAATGAGCTTTAAGTTTTTACTGTCACACCAAAGATATAAACAAATGAAGCAATGAGTTAAAAGTTTTTTGCTTATAGCACCAGCCATGTGATCTAATAAAACAATGAGCTTAAACTCTTAATGGGCTATTAATCCGCAATTTACCTTTTTGTACCAAAGCGCTATAATGCGTGTCTCGATAGAACTCTGTTTAGAGACGAAATTACAGAAAATAAAAACTCTTCAATGCGTTAAAAATGATGTTTTAGACTTCAGGCAATGGCGGCTGCTTCCCTCGCCTGTGTTATCGCTCGATTCGCGAAGTTTTTTGGAAGTTTTTACGTGTTTTTTTCAAAGATGGCATTTTGCTATACTTTATTACTAAAATAATATTACTAAACTACAGGTAAAAATAGTTTTAAACTCAAAACGGTCTTTCGGATACATAAAATAACCATTCTTATCCTAAAAGATGAAGTCAGTATGACAATAATCAATAATAATATAAATGGATTTTACGCAATTTTTAAAATTTCATAACCAGTTGATCGCAAATCGGGAAATTCTTACGGCACTGATGCGGAATTTTTCCGAAAAACTTATGGCAGAATAAAAGTTAAGCAATGAGTTGAGTTTAAAGTGTTACCTATAGCACCAGTCACCATGAGCTTGGAGATCAACATCAGAAAGTCACAAACTTTGTCCAGCACCGCAGCTCTGAAAGTGTCATTGAAGAATAGAAGAAGAATAATATGAGAACTTATAAAGCACAGTGCTTAAGCCAGTTACTGGGCCCATCACGCTTAACGAATTATTAATATATTCAATACAAAACAATTTTATCATGAGCAAACATAAAACTTCTCCCTGACCTTTGGCAGTTATTAACTCTTAATGTGGAAAAGCGTTGTAATGCGCCCCTGACCGCTATTACCAAAGCCTTGTAAAGCGTCTCTATATAGCACTCTCATTAGAAATGAGAACATGGAAAGTAAAAACTCTTCAATGCTTAAAAAATGATGTATTCGACTTCAGGCAATTTCGGCAGTTGCCCGTGCTAATGTTATCGCTCAAAGTTTTTTTGGTAGTTTTTACGTGTTTTATTTTGAAGATGCGATTTTCCTATAATTTGTTATAAAATTAATAGTACTAAACTACAGGTAAATATAGTATTTAACTCAAGACAGTCTTTTAAATGTGTAAAATAACCATTCTTAGCCTAAAAAATGAAGTCAGTATGACAATAATAATATAAATGGATTTTAAGCAATTTTTTAGATTTCATAACCAGTTGATTGTAATTCGGGGAATTCTTACGGGACTGAGGCAGAAGTTTTCCAAAAACCTTATGGCACATTAAGAGTTAATGAGATAAACATAAAATGTATAAAATTTAATCTTTGAGAGACCCTGATTGTCCACTAGGTCAGGACCTTTGAGACCCACAGAACGTCCACCAGGTGACCAGTAAGATTAGTTCCATACTTTAAATCTTAATGCCCCAGAACGTTTTTGGTAAACTTCCGCTTGAGTCCCGTAAGGATTTCCTGTATTGCGATCAACTGGTTATGAAATTTTAAAAATTGCGTAAATTGTATTTAAATTATTATTGTCATACTGACTTCATCTTTTAGGATAAGAATGGTTATTTTACGTATCCAAAAGACAGTCTTGAGTTTAATCCTTTTTTTACCTGTTGTTTAGTATTGTTTTTTTTAAAAATAAAGTAAAGCCAAATCACATCATCAACAAAAAAAACTTCTTAAAAACTACCAAAAAACTTCGCAAATCGAGCAATAACACAGCTCGGGCAACAGCTGGAAGTTGAATACATCATCGTTCAAGCACTGAAGAGATTTTACTTTCTGTAATTTTGTTTCTAAAGAGAGTTTTAAATTGGGGCGCATTACCAGGCTTTCGGCATTAGAGACAAGGGGCGCATTACCATGCTTTGTAGCATTAAAAGTTAACTGACAATCTGATTTTTCAAAACATAAATTTCCAAATGGTAAAACAGTCTACCTCAGCACATTTCTCATAATAAGGAAAAAGCCATCTTTAGCTGCGGTACAAAAATTGCGACCATGGACAGCAATCTAAAAATAGAAAAATATGATAGGGTTATATTTATATTAATTATATCACACTTTTAAAAACTCATCAAAGACTAATTAATATACAGTGTATTAACCAAGTAACATTAATTGCAACAGAAATTCTTCTGTAAGAACAAAAAATATGATGGATGGTATTTAGATAAACTCATTTATTTGAAATATAATTAAGAGACTTTCAAGTATGAGTTGGATTTTAGTATTTTTTTAAAAGTTATATAAAAAAGAAAATTAAGTTCTCTATGCAATTTAAAATATATAATCAAATTTATTTTACAAACTGTAAGAACAAACAAGCTGTACTTCGTACATTAATTTTTTAAACAATTTCTAAAAAAAATTACATTTTAATGTTTTACATACTAACTGTAAGTCATCTGAATTTCTGAGAATTATTTGAAGAAAAAAAAAGTAAAATAAGGTCTTTAAGCTGAATGAACAATAAATTTTAAAAGATGCAAATATAAATCTTTTGGCTAAGAACATTTTTTATCTGCAGGTTTGAGGTTCAAAACTCAAGATATAAATTATGCAAATATATGTCAATGAGTGAGGTAAAATATGTAGATTTATTTACCAATATGTAGGCATTCTTGTTGACATATCGCAAGAACTTCTCCAAGCACCAAAAGCAACATCTCAGACAACTAATGAGCAAAAAAGTTAAAAAAAACATTACAATGCCAGGGAAAAGGCTTATGTCTACAATCAGAGTATTTTACTGCAGACTTAAGTGGCAAAAGTTCATGTTGTGTAAAGAAGACTTGTTCATTATATCTTTAGCTTATTAAGAAATTGTCCCATTGAAATTAATTTTTTGTAGTCAAATGGCATGTCATTCAAACAGATTTGACAGTGGGCCCTAGATGTAGGGTGTAGTAGCTAATCAATTCATATTTAAAAGGTCAAGGTGAAATTACCCACTCCAAGATGAACTTAACCATCCCAAGATGAACTTACCCATCCCAAGATGAACTTACCCACCCCAAGATGAACTCACCAAACCCAAGATGAACTTACCCATCCCAAGATAAACTCACCCCAAGATAAACTTACTCACCCCAAGATGAACTTGGCCACTTTGTTCTCTGAACCTTTGAGTTTCCTGTTAATGTACTCCAGTAGGGCTCGGATCATCTGGACAATGGCAATGATGAGTGAGCCAAAGGCCAGTGACCCCATGTGGTACCTGTTGAACCAATCAGATGGGTCACAACTATATCTTATAGAATAGGACTGCCATCAAGCTTTTAAACAAAATTACATACACACAAAGGAATTGTGTGACCAAAAGAAAAAATTAAGTCTTTATTAATTGACTAATGAAAAAAGTAGACACTTTGGCTAATGCCTTTGTCAATGCTTGTGTGACTTGCACTTTGGTCGCAACTAACAAACTGATACTACATGACGGCGATTCACAGAGTGCACTTCATCAAAAGTGGACGTGTGTGGACACGAGGAATGAAATAAAACAATAAATATAATTTCATATGCATTGTGGTTGTAGCTATGTCATGACACATCCAAATACAACCGAATGAAAAAAAACAACAGTAATACATAAAGCACCAATAAGAAGAAAATAAAATCATGATTTAAAAAGGATGACAACTACAGTATCTCTTTGTGGTTGGAGTTTATGGGGTTGAAGTGGAGGGGAATTTCTGATGTTTATGATAAAAATATTTCTGAATAATTAGGGGTCTACTGATATGTATTTTGCTGATATTGCCATTACCAATATTACCAATATGTTTTTGCCATATGAGTATTTGTTGGGTCAAAAAACCAACTGTCATATTTGATGATGCCATTCTTAAATTTATTGCACGCAATTATTTATATTTAATAGTAGGGGTCTACCAATAGGCATTTTTGCCAATATTCTATATTGCCGATATGTTTTCCTATATGAGTGCTGATATGAGTATTTGTTAGGGAAAAAAACAGCGGTCATATTTGATGACATCATTCTTAAAGCTATCACTCATAATTATCTATATTTTTTAGGGGTATTATGGGACTACCAAAATGCATTTTATGCCTACATTACAGAAATTTTTTTCTGATATGAGGGCTGATATGAGTATTTGGACAAAAACCAACCGTCATATTTGATGATGTCATTCTTAAATTTATCAAACGTAAATTAAGAAACAAATTATATTTATATGTGTCTAATACAGTTTTCCCTATTTAGTGTTCTTTCTTAAATGTCACTTTGCTTCATGTATCTATCTTTTCCTTGTAAAAATTTCAGGAATATGGATTGGATATTTTTTTTACAAGATATTTTTTAAAGTTAATACAGTAAAAATGTGTAGTAATTGGGATAAAATAACATATCTACACATTTTTTATCTTTAAACGAAGTTTCAGTTGTGTTTACAAGTTCCAGATCATGACAAAATGAACTGTTCTATATAAAAGTGTACAAATAAAATTAGGAGTTCCCTTTAAACCTTCAACTTTGACTTTATATATACTCATAATTAATTCTAACCAATAGTTAAATGGCTTTTGCACACACCCACCTTTTATGAATGAAACAATGAGAACAAAGCAATTGTAATAGAGTCAAAATGAGGTTGAAGAATGAATAATTGCAAATGATAATTCTGTACACGATACATTTTTTTTATTCCATACGCAATTAAATGTTTTAGACATCTGCAATTCTGCGTACATTTTTGCTATTAGAGCAATTACGGTATTCTTAGCATCGGCATCATTTAAAAAAGTCGTACGGACCCTAAACAATATCAAAGTACGTGGCATGCTGTATCGTGGCACTATATTATAACTATAAATATTATAACAAGGGCTCTTTTGGTACTTTAAATACTGGTATTAGGATCGTTATATTAATTTGTCGAGATATTTATATATCTAGATATTTTTTTCTGTATTTTTTTATTTTGTTTTTTGTGTATATCAAAATGTCACTTATGAAATATCGGTGACGTCAGTATCGGGAACTTTACTTGCTACTGATACCAATATTACTGACATCAGCTGGCCGATCTTGCTAGACCCCTATGAATAATATTAATTCTATACTTAACCCTCCTTTATTTTTTTCAGCCACAGATTTTCTCACTGGAATGTTATGGGTATGAACAATTTAAATAAAAGAAACTGAACATTTCTCAAACTACAAGGTTTGTGTTGTTTTCTATCTGAAATTCTTTCACCAGCTTCATACAGCTACAAGTGATGTGAAAATGTATTGATAATAAATATTTAAAATAATTCATAAAAATGTACATAAAATAATACCAAAAAAAAAATATAATAATTCATAAAAATGTTAATAAAATAATACAACAAAAAATATAAAAACAATAATTCATTAAAATTTAAATAAAATAATTCAAAAAAAAATATATAAAGAGAATAATTTATAAAAATTTAACTAAAATAATAAAGAAAATAAAAATGAAAAATTCATTAAAATATTTTTTTTTAAAATAAAAAAATGTATGGCACTGACCTTAAACTTCTGTAGCAAGATGACCACAGGGGGAAGGTGGGGATGTCCTTGTCCTTGTCCCAGGCCCAGTAGTAGGAAGCAAAGGCCCCAGCCAAGGTCATTTGTTCAAGGGCGACCACAAAGTTCATCAGCCAGAAGAACATAAAGAGCATGAAGATCAACATGGCTGTTTTGTACCTGAGAAAAAGCATATTCAGTGTGTGATGATAGGTGGTACAGTTTGTACAGGTGGTAAAGTTTGTACAGGTTGTACAGGTGGTGCAGTTTGTACAGGTGGTACAGTTAGTACAGGATTGTACAGATGTTTGTACAGGTGGTACAGTTTGTACTGGTGGTACAGTTTGTACAGGATTGTTCAGATTTTTGTACAGGTGGTAAAGTTTGTACAGGTGGCAGTTTGTACAGGTGGTAAAGTTTGTACAGGGGGTACTGTTTGTACAGGTGGTACAGTTTGTACAGGTGGCAGTTTGTACAGGTGGCAGTTTGTACAGGGGGTACAGTTTGTACAGGTGGTAAAGTTTTTACAGGTGGCAGTTTGTACAGGTGGTACAGTTTGTACAGGTGGTAAAGTTTGCACAGGTGGAAGTGATAAGTTCATGATTTATCTTATCTTATCTTATATGTTACAGACGCTCTTTCTGTACAGAAGATTATTGCGTCCTACGTTTTTCTATGGTTTGTGTTTAGTCCTGTATTCTTACTAGAGTTTTAAATGATGATAAAGTGTTGGCTTTCCTGGTTTCTTCAGGCAACCCATCCCACGCCCGAATACCGGACGGAAAGATTTATAAATAAAGTGATAACTTCATGATTTATAAATAAAGTAGAAAAATCAATAAGAATGATTTTAAAATGTTGCCATGTATCTCAACTTTATGGTTCAAGTCAGCGGCGGATTAAGACTACACGGGGCCCGGGGCTGCAATGAAACGGGGGCCCTATCCAGCCAGTGTCCCTTAAAATAAAATGATTGTTAACAGCTAATATAGGACTGTAACTAAATATAAATAATGAAAAAATAAAAAATAAACGAACACGAAGAAATATCTTTTTGAAGCGTTTGTGGTATATAACAATTGAGTGTGAAAAGAAAAATTGTATCTTCCACTGCTGGGAATCGAACCCCACACCAGTTGCATCACGCACCTGTACTCTCTCCACACAGCCAGCGGAGCTTGACTAAAATGAGAAATTTTAAAAATATAAACTATACTACATACTATGTTCTATAAGTGAGCCAATTAAATCCCTTTTTATCGATTATTAACTCTATCAGTAGTATCCGGTCTGTTTCGCGATCAGTTGTATAGTTAATATTTATAATTTTTTTATTTTTTAAAAAATTTTTTCAAGGGTTCGTGCAAACATTTGTACATTTTTAGTATAAATATAAAAAGTTTTGGGGCCCTCAAACGTCGGGGGCCCCTGGCTTTAGCCCGCTCAGCCCCCCTTAATCTGCCATAGGTTCAAGTTTTTAGTTTTTGTATGTCCTAATACTCCTAACAGATTCAATGTAATACTTACGTGTCTCCACCATATTTGACAAAACTGCACAGATCTCCAAGAGTACCGTTGGTCTGTTCAGAGTAAATGAGAAACAAAAACTAACTTACAATGACTTACAAGTGTGATGTTATATTGAAATCTCCCATTTTAACTCACTTTTCCAAATCTTTTCAAATCACTATCATTATCATCCTTTTAAATCGCCATTAATATCATCTTTTAAAATCACCATCAAAGCAATCCTTTCAAATCACTATCAAAGTCTTCTTTTCAAATCACCATAATTAACATCTTTTCAAATCACTATCATTATCATTTTTTCAAATCACTATCATTATCATTTTTTCAAATCACTATCATTATCATCTTTTCAAATCACCATCAAAGCAATCCTTTCAAATCACTATCAAAGTCTTCTTTTCAAATCACTATCATTATCATCTTTTCAAATCACTATCATCTTTTCAAATCCCTATCATTATCATCTTTTCAAATCCCTATCATTATCATCTTTTCAAATCGCTATCATTATCATCTTTTAAAATCCCTATCATTATCATCTTTTCAAATCGCTATCAAAATCTTCTTTTAAATCACTATCAAAGTCATCTTTTCAAATCTCTATCAGAGTTTCACCTTTACTTACAACTTAGTCAATTTTAGTCATTCAATCTCAAAACATTCACAAACCCAAAATATTTATTTGACCTACTTCTGGGTCACAGGGAAGTCGGGAGAGCAGCGCGTTGACATCATTGGTGGCGTTGTAGAACTCTGGTGCTCCCATGGAGGAGATATAACTAATGGAAGGGTCAAGGAGCTTGGACAGTGTGGTCAAATGTTAGTCTTTTGGATGCTTTTACCAGAGAATAGCTCATTTTTCAGCTTACTTAATAAACTTGGAAGTTGATCTAAATGGTTAGCATCAAATAAGAATTAAGAATATCAATTATCAACATAGGGGAAGCTATAAATAGAATATCTTATTAAAAAATTTTTTTATTTAAAAAAACTATTCTGGACTAGAAGATTATATGCCCAAACAAACGTGAAGTCTGAATGTGTATGAAAAACAAAGCTCAAAATGTATAAAACGTTTAACATCTTTAAAATCTCAAGTTCAGATCACCTCCCAACACAGTAAGAAGGTCAAGGATACATCATACTGCTGATCCAGTAAGCCAGGACTGCAAACTGTAGGACAAATGGCACCAGGGGCCAGAAGAGGACGCACCACATGTGACTGATGGCCCTGGAAGAGAGGACATGTTCATAGTTATGGTGTGTTTGATGGGGTGGTAGCTGGTATTGATGTGGTGGCTGGTATTGATGTGGTGGCTGGTATTGATGTGGTGGCTGGTATTGATGTGGTGGCTGGTATTGATGTGGTAGCTGGTATTGATGTGGTGGCTGGTATTGATGTGGTGTCATCACATGGCGTCGTAGTGTTACACGAGGATGTGCTCTTAGGGTTGTATTTGATGGTGTTCATGTATTTTATTACTTCATACGCAATTGATATGGTTTATTGTGAAGAATATTATATGGTTTACTTTGCAATGATGTCTTATGGATGTATACATTAAGGAATAAAGTTGAAAGTATACACTGGAGGATGTTTATGAGATGAAGACAGTAGCAAAATGTTTAATGAATTTATAAAGCATTCTTCCAACCTCTATAATGATAGATTTATTGAATCCCAATGGTAGATTCAAGTATAGAGTTATTGAATTCCAATGGTAGATTCAAGTATAGAGTTATTGAATTCCAATGGTAGATTCAAGTATAGAGTTATTGAATTCCAATGGTAGATTCAATTAAAGATTTCTTGAATCCCATTGGTAGATTCAAGTATAGATGATATAATGAATCCCAATGGTAGATTCAACTACGTGTGTTTGAAATTGAATATTAAAGATGCCTGGTCAAGTTAATGTTTTGTCTGCGTATAATAGTAAGTATTTTTCTGAGCAGACTTACACGCTCGCCTCTGAGATGAGCTTGGTGGCCAGCATGATGCGTGAGCACAGGAAGATGACGATGAGGAGCAGTATGATGAGCAGAGTGGCTCCCGTGCAGCCTGAGGGCAGAGATAAAACAAACGCAAAGTAAAAATTTAGCAGTGGAAATATGACAGAGGGTTAGCGGCAGTTCTCTGAATTTAGAGAGCCTGGTGTCATGAGTGAGGTTTCTAGTAAAGTTGTCAATGAGGCGGTATGAAGTATATCTTTGAACCAAAGGAAATAATTCCATCATATCAAGCAATTGCAAATCTGTAGTAATACAGTTGTTCAATAGCTGATTTACAAAGGTTAAATAGATAAAAACAAAAGTTAATAGATAACTATGAAAGTTCAATTTATAAATACAAGAGTTTAAGTAGATATATACCTAAGTTAGATTGATAAATACAAAAGTTCTACAGAAAAATACAAGAGATTAAATTGATAAAAATAGAGTTCCTTAGATGACTACAAGAGATTCAATAGATAAATAAGAGGTTCAATAGATGACTACAAGGGGTTCAATAGATAAATAAGAGGTTCAATAGATAAATACAAGAGGTTCAATAGATATTTTACCAAATGCCAGCCATGTTCTTGTTTGAGAAAGGAAATATTCAAAGTCAAACTTGAATTCCTGAGGCAGGCCAAACTCTGAGGTCACATTCATCGATTTCAACTCGTAGTATTTGGAGTAACTGTAGTAGGTCCCTGGCAGGAGAAGAAGAATAAATTGATAATATCACATGCTAATTTATGATAGGTCCCTGGCAGGAGAAGAAGAATAAATTGATAGTATCACATATTAATTTATGATAGGTTCCTCAGGATAACAAAATATCACATATTAATTTATGATAGGTCCCTGGCAGGAGAACAAAATATCACATGTTAATTTCTTAATGGAGCCCTCAGAATATACAGAAAACATAAAACCAAAACACCTTACATGAAATTAATGAAACAAATATATGTCAAATCTGTAATGGACCCTTGGGAAAGTAATGCAATGCTGTGGTGCTCACTGATGACATGCTAAACATTTAAAGTGGAAGTTGAAGCAGGCACAGAGTTATCACTGAAATGAGCCCCCCTGCCTGGGCTGACTTACCGAATCCAAAGAGACCAATGAAAAGGACAATGGTCAGCCACACCATGATTGTCGTGATCCACCTCAGCAGCACAATCCAGACCATGGCAATCACCATGGCTATCAACAAGCAGCTGGTGACCAAAAAAAAATAAAAATCACATACAACTTTAATTTGTAATAAAAATAAAATGAGCCCTATCTATTCATTTTCTCTCTAAATAAGCTGCTCCCATCCCCCACACATTCAAAAAGCTTCCCAGCCCGCCCATAAATTTAGTAGACCAACAAGGCCCATGGCGGTTATCTCAAAAGTCTCTAATTATTACAATAAAGTTTTAAAGAAACAATAAGAATGATCAACTCATTAAAAAATTTTGTGCAGAATTGATTGTTATAGAGATGGTGATGTTACAGGGCATTGGATTATCTCAAGTAAGAATGAGATGTCAAGCTAGAATGTGATGTCATGTAAAAATGAGATGCCAAGTAAGAATGTGATGTCATGTAAAAATGAGATGCCAAGTAAGAATGAGATGTCAAGCTAGAATGTGATGTCATGTAAAAATGAGATGCCAAGCTAGAATGTGATGTTATGTAAAAATGAGATGCCAAGCTAGAATGTGATGTCATGTAAAAATGAGATGCCAAGTAAGAATGAGATGTCATGTAAGAATGAGATGTCAAGCTAGAATGTGATGTCATGTAAAAATGAGATGTCAAGTAAGAATGAGATGTCAAACTAGAATGTGATGTCAAGTAGAAATGAGATGTCAAGTAGGAATGAGATGACATGTAAGAATGAGATGCCAAGTAAGAATGAGATGTCATGTAAGAATGAGATGTCATGTAAGAATGAGATGCCAAGTAAGAATGAGATGCCAAGTAAGAATGTGATGTCATGTAAGAATGAGATGCCAAGTAAGAATGAGATGCCAAGTAAGAATGAGATGTCATGTAAGAATGAGATGTCATGTAAGAATGAGATGTCATGTAAGAATGAGATGTCAAGTAAGAATGAGATGTCATGTAAGAATGAGATGTCAAGTAGAAATGAGATGTCAAGTAGGAATGAGATGCCAAGCTAGAATGTGATGTCAAGTAAGAATGAGATGTCATGTAAGAATGAGATGTCAAGTAAGAATTAGATGTCAAGTAAGAATGAGATGTCATGTAAGAATGAGATGTCAAGTAGAAATGAGATGTCAAGTAGGAATGAGATGCCAAGCTAGAATGTGATGTCAAGTAAGAATGAGATGTCATGTAAGAATGAGGTGCCAAGTAAGAATGAGATGCCAAGTAAGAATGAGATGTCATGTAAGAATGAGATTTCATGTAAGAATGAGATGTCATGTAAGAATGAGGTGTCATGTAAGAATGAGATGTCATGTAAGAATGTGATGTCAAGTAAGAATGAGATGTCATGTAGGAATGAGATGTCATGTAAGAATAATATGTCAAGTAGAATTAAGATGTCATGTAACACTTCATTTTTTCTTTGTGGTTTAAAAAAAAAATAGTGGGAAAAATTAATCATGGAATACTAATAACTTGTAGGCCAACATATAATTTCTAGACTAACATAGATATTCATTCATCCCTTTAAAATCGATATCTCTGCGTGGAAAATCTTGCCTTTGTATTGTATTTTATATTTTTAGCAAAAAATTGGATGGCCAAGGGTTTTGGTTAATAATTTTGTCAAGAAATCTATAAATAGATAGTTGAAATCTCACATTGCGATGAGATGGGCAGAGTTGAGAACATCTTTGAAGAGCAGCTCCATGGTGCCTTTGAGCTTGTAGAACTGTGCAATGTTGCTGTTAGGGAGGAGAAATTAAGTTTTAACAGAACAATAAGTGCATTGGAAATTAGGTTAGTTTTTTAATAGTTTCAGGAATGTTCAAACGAGACATCGTCAGACCAATGTTCCCTTTTAGCTGGGCAGTCGCACAGATTTCTGCCTGATACCGCGCATAAGTTTTATGTTACAGCGAAGGTAATTTTGTAAAACATTGCAAAAAAATGGAAGCTGTGCAAACTTGCACACAAGTTTTTTTACTTTCCACACGGACCAACGAACCTTACGGGGAACATTGCTTCAGATGTATTGCAGATAAATGTAATTCTCTCTAAATCTTCACTGCATCTCTGGTACAATAACGGCTACTTTCACTTGTCATGTCCACTGTCTGTCTACGACACCCTCAGGTCTTCTACATCCTATGCCGTGCACTGGTCTTCACATGCATCCACTGTGGAATCAATGACTACTAGTCCCGACCTATGTTCCCCTTTCAAAAATCCCCATTAGTAGAAATGTTTTTCCCCAGACAAACTCACCGTATCTTATGTAACAGGACTGTAAAAGTGTCATGTGGTCTAAAAGTCTGGGTCATTCATAAAAGTACCTAATTATGTCTGCCACACATCAAAAACAACATGGCTAACTTACAGTGTGCCGTTCTGAATCAAGTCAGCAGTCACAAACTCCCCATTAGATCGTTTAATCTCGTGGCCCACTTCATCAGTTAGTGCTTTAGCAGAGTCGAAAGCTTCGGCAAATATATTGGGCATGCAACGCCCTATAACTGAAAATGACGAACAAGTTATGGTAACAATAGTCATTTGAATTGCTTAGCACAATTTTTACATTAAAAAGACTAAAGTATGAGTTCAACCATGGGATTACATAAGGAAACAATAGTAATATGTATTACATTTGTAAGAGATTATTAGATAACACTTTCTTAACTTCTCCTTACTTGACAAGATCACAATTATAAGTCACTTATGTGTACACAATGCATAGGCTCATGTGTATTTTGACACCTTGAATCACGACGAATGCTAAACTCACCTGGTTTAGACTTCAAGTAGTAAGCTGCACACAGATTGCCCTCCACTAGTTTCTGGACTGTCATCTGTCAAAGATTAAATCTTTTAAATTTCAACTGGTTGTACAAAGAAAAGATTGAAATTCAAATTTGTCTTCTGGCAGAAGACCCATGACTTAAAAACCAGCACGAAACAAATATTTCATTAAAATTCAAAACCAATGTGTAAAAAAAACTGAACAAGTGTTTTGTGAATTTTCTCCAAGTTTTCCTAATTTTTCAGGTGGATCTAAGGTGTGACTGTAATCAGGCTTATAAATTAGTACATGGATAACATGTAAACGGGGTATGAGTTAGCCTGAAAGGACTTAACAAAACAGCAAATATTTCGGCAAAGGGCCATCCCTCAACCAACAAACAATACACAAATAAAACAAACATAAAGAAATGAAAAATAAAAACTTAGCTGCCGTGAAATCAAAACAGTCTATGAAAGACCATCGCAGCTGGTTCATTTTTAAATTTTTCATTTCTATATATTTGTTTCATTTGTGTATTGTTGGTTCTTACACATATTTAGATGACTACTCTCCCTGGGGCAATAAACTCACTACAAAAAATTCGACCCCCTTTCATACTTTTCCATTTCCTACAGATATTAAGTATGCTCAGAATTATTCTTTGTTTTATCAACTTCTTGTGATTGTGTGGCTAGCACGATGCCAAGCCACCTTTACTTCCCCAACTGATGTCAGGGACAAGACCTCGCTTTCACTGAAACTCAAAACGGTGACTCTCGGTACGCCTCCCTCACCTAAAACTTATTCTCACACCTAAAACTGCCTCCCTCACATAAAACTGCTTCCCACACTAAAACTGCTTCCCTCACCTGCCTCTTGACCACAGCGCCCCTTGGTGGGCAGACAACCTTAGCCAAAACCACTTGCAAATAATATTATTTCAGGACTTTTTTCTGGAGGTTCTCAAACCACATCATATTTTGATTAAGCAGCGCTCTTGTACCTTAGCTTTCATATTTTTAATACTATTTCTAGAATTTGGGTAATTTTAATACTCTTAAAATCTTTAATTTAAAAACTGCCTCAATTATGATTTTTTTTATTTTTTAATATTCAAAATCTTTATATCCTTTTTTTATTAAACATCTTAAATTATTTTCAAATTAAAGAGGCGTTTATTATTTTACATTATTATAAACATGTTTATATTAAACTACCAAAAAGAACAAGTCTCCTTGAGAATCTCAACACCCACCTCCTTGTAGGGAGACTTGCTGTGATCAACTTGGTACTTGCAGATCAGCTGAGATCTGTTCTGTGACACTTCAGCCTGTATGTAGACATAGTTGGTTGATGGACATTCTTTGACACACACCTGTTGGGGATTAAAATCATCGTCCATTGAAGGGGCTCTTAATCTTTTTGCAGCACAATACACTTAGATGATTTTAAAACACTTCCTGCATGCTACAATTTTAGAAAATGTGAACTAAATCACTCCCTGAAATAATCTCCCACATCTGGAACTGGCTCCCTCAAAATTTTAAATTTTTTCTTTGTGACAATCAATGGTTATAAAAATTTGTCATTATCTTTCATTCTTATGAAAAGTTAACATTTCTCCTCAACTCTCCCCAGAAGTTCAACTTGATCCAATTGTTGAATTTAAGAAACGAGAGTAATGCTTGGGTATGAGATTTTAAATAATCAAAACTTTAAACAGGTCATAAGATGCCTGTTGAACGTTTGTCTGTCAATCAACGCAGCGCAAAAATTTTACAAGACCGGTATGAGAAACTTTGGCAGATCTGAACACAGAAATATAACTAGAGCTGTACCGGATTTCGGCTGGCAGAATTAGGCTTCCTGAATCAGGCAGAGCCATAAAATATATATAGATATAATGGCTCCGGTAAATACGGAATACAGGTATTTTTTTACAAAACCTGCTCCAACTCCAGCCAGATTTCAAAATTTTGAATTCATAACCATAACTCAGATTCTCTGAACATGCAGCTTTGGATGGTGGGAAAACTCACCTGTGGAGTTGGACATCCAGTGACCACTGCTGGACCCATCTTGGCACAGGTCACAAGGTCAAAGAAGAAAAGATATGGCTTGTCCCTGTAATAACGTATTGACAGAATTAAATAATTTTTACTCAACTCTAGTTTTGACTGATAATATGGTTATGAAGACCATCATGGCAAAAGTTATTAAAACCCTTTTAAGGCAGTCTTCTGATCCCCATTCATTTTTGTCTCCATGAATGGCAAACTATCTTGTAACCATGGCGATGAGACGTGCAATAAATGTCTGGTCGACAATTGCTACCCTTGTTTTCTTACTATCCTTAATCTGAATTATTCTGATTGGCTGATCACCAAGTCAAATGAACCAGGAAACTGGAGGGCTGAAGGGGAAATAAGTTGGTTTTTTAGTATTGTACAAGTTGGAGTAACATCTCTTTTCTGACATAAAACTAATTGCTTGCCAATATTTATATTAAATACATAGTATTTACTCTTTTAAAGATGAAATCTTAATATAATATACAAATTAACAAGTAAGAAAGGTGGACACTGAAGATATTTGAAAAAAAAAAATTTAATAAATTTTAATAACAAAGGGATTCTCACGCAAGGCGTCCAAGGCCACATATGTCTCCCTGTGAGTCAGTGGGATAAACCAGGCGGTATGGGTTCCCTCTGGCATAGCCTGTGTGTTTAAAACAAAGAAATAATTTTTTAGCTGGATTTTATGCTAAGAGAATTTTATAATCATTCTGGCAGAGCCTGTGTTAGAAAAAATAAATAATTTTTTAGCTAGAGTTTATAGTTTATACTAAAGAGAATTTTATAATCATTCTTGCAGAGCCTGTGTGTTAAAACAAAGAAAGAATTTTTTAGCTAGAGTTTATACTAAGAGAATTTTATAATCATTCTGGCACAGCCTGTGTGTTGAGACAACCACATAATATTTTAGCTGGGATTCAAAAACAAAGAATTTTATGATCAAAATCATTTTCATTAATTAATATGAGAAAGAGATAAATCAACAGTTTTAATGAAAAACTTTTAAAATACAATTATAATTATTAGAGCTGCGGAAATTAATGATTAATTAATTGATTAAAATTAGATTAAAATTTAAGAAAATATTTTGAATATTTTTTTTTTACTAATTATTAATAATTTATCTTTTTTGTTACATACCTACTTTTCCCATCACATTATTATTATTTATTTAAACGTGTGTAAGTAAAGAAAATGTTTTCTTCCTTGTTTCTTGCATAGCACTTTACGTCAAAAAATTTGGGAACCATGGAATCACCGGGATTAAACTGATTACGTGAAATAATGAATTGCAAGTTTTATGCGTTATAAAAATATAATTAATCAAAATTAATCTATTAATTTTTTCAAGATTAATCGAACAAAATTTTTAAAATTAGTACCAGCCCTAATAAATATATGTACCTTACTAAGTGCCTAAAATAATTTGTATATTTTTAAAATTAACTCAAAAGTAAATTGAGAAAGACAGTGTAAAACTCTGTTAGCAAAGAGAATGATATAGTGTGCATTGTAAAATATTCAACCTTGATTGCCCTTAGTGGATCCCCACCCTCACAATGGCTACATGTGAAGACCACTTGAATATTGCATTTAGATTGTTTTCGAGTTGGCTGCCCTGTCCTTTTGTTGTTGTTGTGGTCAGGAGGTCACTGACCCATACATGAACTACTGGTGGCATTAATAAAAGTATCATGTAATGTAGACACAAGTCAATCCCACCTTCTGGACACTAGAGTAAAAACCCGAAGGCAGCCATTGATCTGATAAACACTAATATTACAATGTAAAACACTAATTTACCCATGTTACAGAAATTTTAGCATTATGAAATTTTTGTTAAAAAAAAGGGCAACATGATGCATTGAAAGAAGATTCTGCCTGTAGTAACTGAAGAACTACCCAAGCCAAAATTATTCTCTGATAATCATTTTGCTTTCCCAGTCCATGAATTTTTCTAGACCTTTCACCAAATTTTGCTTGCTTATACAAGCGCTTGAATGATTGCACTGACCTATGATGGACACAACTGCCATTCCCAGCAAGAAGACGATGAAAATGATGCAGCAAATGATGTCTGTACATGATCTGTGAAATAAACAAAAATGGTCGTTACATCAAATACTTTGTGCTGTTGCTTGTCTGATGTGATTGAAAGAAACAACACCTTAAATATCCTGTCTATGTGGTGCGACAGTCGAGATTATTTTGTTAGTGGGTTATGAGATCAACCGTAACTCAAAAGTTATTGTCACAAGTCACATGATATTATTTGATATGTGATTGGTAAAGAGAGATCACGTGATGTATGAATACCAGAAGGCAATGCGTGACAGTTGAATGTGTGAGAAAAGACAAGTGAGATGGTCAACTGATTATATTGATGTAAAAAGGTGTACATAAGTTTAAGCATTGGATTAAAGCTAATTGTATTACAAAGGACTTCTTTGTTTTAATGTGAGCTGGAGTGTCAGTAATAAACGCCTACAAGTGTGAAAACATTCAAAGAGACAAGTCAGTTACAGTAATGTCCACAAATCACATAAGAGTTGTGCGGGACAATCTTCTTCTTCTTCGTTCTCAATATTGAATATTGAGTTTTGCGTGCCACGAGTTTTGCGCCAATTGGCCCGTGGTGTCCGACTTCAGCCTGCTGTATTTTCTGGATTTTCTTCCATAGCCTTTGGTCAGCCAAGACCATCTGCAAGGCAGCAGTTTTTTTTTTGGCAAGTGATACAGCGTTCACATGCCACGGCTAAGGGTTCCACGCATTACCCTGCCGCTTTTTACCCATTTGGAGCTGGGTGGAACTCGGGGACGCTAGGCCCTGAGAACAAGTCCTTGGCTTCCCATGGATTCAAACTTGTGACCATCGGAACGACAGTCGAGCGCGCTTGCCACTCGACCACCGCGGCCCCCGCACGGGACATAATTAGCAGGGGTCAGTGCACAGTTTTTCCTGGCCTGTCTCCTGAACACACATTTTGTCTATTTCTTTGATGAGTAGATGCGCCATTCTATCTATCTATCTATCTATCTATCTATCTATCTATCTATCTACCTACCTACCTACCTATCTATCTATCTATCTATCTATCTATCTATCTATCTATCTATCTATCTATCTATCTATCTATCTATCTATCTAACTATATATATATATATATAGGCCCAAGAAGGCTTGGTCATTGGCTGCTGATTCCCAAGTCTCGGGCTCATTGTCAAACAGTTTGACAGAGATTTTGAGAGTAAAAGTGTAACTCTTATTTGAACTCTGCAGGTTTGCTTTCCCCATAAGTGCCATCATAAGAGCTAATGGTCTGGCTTGTGCAAAAGTTTTGGCTCCATGCAAGGCTGTTAACAGGACTTCTGTCTTCTTTGTAGAATCTAAATACTTTAATGTGCTGGATAAAAACAGAGTGTTTGGAGGATGTAGGAATGAATGATTAGTTTTGTTTCTTGTGTGTGTGCATTGATGGGATGGGATGGTTTAACAAGGAACTTATTGTTTCACATCATTGTTTGGTGTCTCACTAAGTGGTAGAGACACAGTTAGTAGTTGTAAATTTGGTTTATGGTGAGCGTTTTAATGTCGTGTTGTGATGGTCATGTGAACAAGGGATGCACTCACCTGTTTTTGATGGGCCCTTTGAAGGTGGGGTCGAACTTTGTGGGCTCACCTGAGAGGACGAAAGGATAAAATTATAAATTTATTTGTAGCAAATCAAAGTATTATAGTGGGAGATGGGGGTGGGGTGGGCGGGTCAGAGAAGAGAGAGATAGAGGAAAGATGGGAGTATGTGGCACCTCTCTGTATCTGTGAGAGGACACAGTAGCCACTGGCATGTCTGTGAGAGGACACAATAGCCCCTGCAACGTCTGTGAGTGAACACAGTAGCCCCTGTCACATCTGTGAGAGGACACAGTAGCCACTGGCATGTCTGTGAGAGGACACAGTAGCACCCTCCACGTCTGTGAGGACACAGTAGCACCTCTCTGTACCTGTGAGAGGACACAGTAGCACCCTCCACGTCTGTGAGAGGACACAGTAGCCACTGTCACGTCTGTGAGAGGACACAGTAGCCCCTGCCGCATCTGTGAGAGAACACAGTAGCACCTGCCACGTCTGTGAGTGAACACAGTAGCCCCTGTCACATCTGTGAGAGGACACAGTAGCCACTGGCATGTCTGTGAGAGGACACAGTAGCCCCTGTCACGTCTGTGAGAGGACACAGTAGCCCCTGCCACGTCTGTGAGAGGACACAGTAGCCCCTGCCTCATCTGTGAGAGGACACAGTAGCCACTGGCATGTCTGTGAGAGGACACAGTAGCCACTGGCATGTCTGTGAGAGGACACAGTAGCCCCTGTCACGTCTGTGAGAGGACACAGTAGCCACTGGCATGTCTGTGAGAGGACACAGTAGCACCTGCCATGTCTGTGAGAGGACACAGTAGCCCCTGTCACGTCTGTGAGAGGACACAGTAGCCCCTGCCACGTCATGACAGGGGAGGCCAGTCACTGCTACACTTTTCACGGGAGAGCACTGACTTCTGACCTTCCATAGATTAACTTTCTTTCCAGGATTTTATTTAGTGCATACCCAATCTATTAATTTGTGAACTTTGTCCTACCATCACAGAACAAAAGCGAAGAACATGCGACACATTATGGCAGTTCCAAAATTCTCTATTGACCACTGTGTCCAAACCTCTGTAACTCTGTATAACTTTAGATCTTCTCTTCCTGGTTGATGTTTTATTCTTGGACTGAACACTGCAGATTTTATTTTGGTACTGCTTCTTCTTTGTTCGATTGGAATCAGAGTAAACAAAAATGTATAATAACATGCCCATGGTTTTGGGACAGCTGGCGTACCGATGGTCACGGGTTCAAATCCATGAGAAGGCAAGGATTTGTTCCCGGGGCCTAGGGCGCCCCTGCGTCAACCCAGTATCCCAATGGATACCTAACAGTAGTTAAGGAAATAAAATTCAAAATACACAAACTAATTGTTCAAGAAGACAATAAATTTTAGCTTTATTTATGAACGAATACTACAGACGTTTCTGTATGATAATTTAAGGAAATAAAAGCGGCTGGGTAATGTGTGATACCCTCATAGCCGTGGCCTGTGAACCATCCATCACTTGCCAGTCGCCAACAGAGCGAAATGGTCTGTGGAAGCAATGTAGGAGCGTCTCTATAGATAGACAAAATCCTGTAACGAAAGTTAAAGACATAAACATTATCTGACCGCACATTTATCAGTGTTTATCAAGTCTCATTGCCTCGATTTCAACTTTGCCGTTTTATGTCAAGGCCAGCTCCCCACCGCTATATTTATCGTCACTTCGTTAACACAGAAAAGTGTTTTCTTTGATGTTGCCTTTTCCCCAAACGCTTAGCTTAGAGCGCCACCAGGGTTGGTGTCACCCAGTGCGGTAAGTAATGATGTCACCCCATCACAACTTAGGCCACAGACCTCCACCGAGCCCGCCATAGTCTAGTAAGGGAACATACAGAATTGTACACGTAGGTGTCATTCCTGGTGATGGTATTGTCACCCGGTACGGTCCGCACCACCCCGCACTCCTAGTGACGCTTCAGAGGGCTTCACCCCCACCCTCCGTCCTAAAACAACACTACATTGCTAACGTGTAACGATGTTGCTGAAACAACACCATCTTGTTAATATAACACCGTCTTGCTGACATGACACCATCTTGCTAACATAACACGATCTTGCTAACATAACACCATCTTGCTAACATAACACCATCTTGCTAACATAACACCATCTTGCTAACATAACACCATCTTGCTAACTTAACACCATCTTGTTAACATAACACCGTCTTGCTGACATGACACCATCTTGCTAACATAACACTATCTTGCTAACATATCACCATCTTGTTAACATATCGCCATCTTGCTAACATAACACCATCTTGCTAACATAACACGATCTTGCTAACATAACACGATCTTGCTAACATAACACCATCTTGCTAACATAACACCATCTTGCTAACATAACACCATCTTGCTAACTTAACACCATCTTGTTAATATAACACCGTCTTGCTGACATGACACCATCTTGCTAACATAACACTATCTTGCTAACATATCACCATCTTGTTAACATATCGCCATCTTGCTAACATAACACCATCTTGCTAACATAACACGATCTTGCTAACATAACATCATCATGTTAAAATGACGATAATTGTGCTATCAAGTATCAAGAACGCAATCCTTGGAAGGCATATAATCTTGAAGAAGCGGCTTGTGTTATTATGGGTCGCGCCCCGAGTTGACCCAGCCAAACGAAACTGGTATGAGAAACCAGTTTCCAGAGCGAGAAAAATTCGGCTGAGGGGCGGTAATCAATAGGATAATAAAAAGGGAGACAACCACCGATGCCATCTTTTCCCCCTTTCCTTTCACGGGCTATCTAATGTTTTGATCAGGGGGGGGGGGAAACAGCAACACAATACAGGGCTTTATAATTGCATTCAAACACTCACCACATGTCTTAGATTGCCTCCCAGGTGTCCCCTCCCCACTAATCTAATTTCATATTCTGGAAGCTTGAGATTACTCTCTGAAAGCTTTGGGGCTAACACCTGGGCAACCTGCTCCATCTGTTGAGCAGTGCCGTACAACATAGTCTGAGCGCACGATTAAGTCGCCGCCTTAACCTGCCCTGGTAAGTCAATCGCGGGGCATGAAGTCAGTGTGTGGTAATTACAATACTTGACGAAATTCTGAATCTTTTATTTTTAACTGATCTATATCTATTATATTGCAAGTTTGAGGGGGGGGGGGCGGATTTATTTTAGTGGATACTTTATTTCACAGATATGGTGACGTACAGAAAGTACATCACGTTCTTTTGACCTTTTGTAACCCAACCGCCCTCTTTCCATTGCAACAAATCTTGGACGTGTACGTCACACTTTCGAACAATTCTTTTTTTTTTAAATTAACGAAATAATTAAAAGTATAACATAAAACACCGTGACGCCACGCATGGTCGGACACCCCCTTCCCCCTGTAAAACTTTCTTACACCCCCCCCTCTGGAGAGTGACGTTCTTTATGGACGGCCACTAGGCAATGTTCCCTTTAAGCTGCGCGACTGTGCAGACATTAGACTGACGCCTCGCAGCAGTTCAGAAATACCATGCAGCGAATTTTGTGAAATATTGCGCTAAAATAGATGCTGTGCAACACCGCACATGCGTTTTCTTTTTTAAACTTTGCACAGAGAGCCTTGGAAATAAAATTGTAGGTAGGAGTTGGAGGTAATGTATTTTAATCGGTTTGAATTTTAATAATGATCTTGATTGTTTAAGTTCGAGTTAGCGGGGCAGTGCGCCGTTCCCATTCAAGTCACCAAATTCAAAAGACTTTGACTAAGTTTCCACCATTGGTTCATTAGGCTTTGACCTGGGTATGTACCCCTCTGGCAGTCGAGCTGTCTAAACATTTCCTGGTACCACTCGTTCCTTTTTTTAAGAACCCCCACTTGAAATGGATGCTACTGGAATGATGAAATATTCAGGCCGGACCCCTGTTGACGATAAGTCAAGGGTCATGTCTCTGAAAACTGCTAGTGGCGCAACCCACAACCCACTTCCGCTGAAATTTGTGTTCAGGGATAAAAAAAAAACCTGAGACATCAAATAACCGTCATGTTGTGAAAGTACAATCACGAACGAAGCACGGGGGTGGTGGTGGTGGCTCTCGACCAGTACCTGGAAAGGGTCAAGATACACGGATGGCGATCAGAAATGTTCCCATTTTGAAAAGGGAGCACTGCCTCAACCCAATGAGAATTTAATACAAGACATAGTAACTGTTACCAATCTTCCATTTAATTTAAGCAGCACGGATATCCGATGCCGCGATGCAGTTTGGAATTTTTAGGCAGCATTTAAAAAAAAATATTGCACACAAAAATATGCTGTGCAACTCTGAACACGAGATTTTTTATTTAAAAAAAAACTTTGCACACGAGATGGAGACTCGAATAAGTTACAAATAAAATAAAACTGCCAACAGTGAAAACGACACTAACTCTATAGTAAATGGTTTGGTTTTTTTTTAGTTCAAAGAGGGACTATATACAACATTACTTTAGTTACTGCGCATGGTGTAAAATAGTCAACATTACCTTAATTAGTGCATATGGAGCAATAAATTCAACAGTAATTGAAGTATCGCACATGAAACAATGTGTTCAACATCATATGAATAAGCGCACATTCTCAAGGCATAAGACATACTCTAACAACAAATCTAAAACAAGATGCTTTCCATTTCAAAGGTTTTCCCGAAAAAGTTATTTAATTTCAGGACATACCCCCCCCCCACACACAATAAAATCAAGTCGCCATAAAACCGGTATCAAACCACGTTGAGGAAAGATGTTAAAAAATCGTGCAACATGAACATTTTTAAACCAAAAATCTTTATTGAAAGCTACAGAAATCTGATAAAAAATATGCACACATTTCTACTTGATTTACTTTAGTGGTCCGTCTTAACGATGAACACCAGGGTTCCGCATAGAAAATAGTTTGGGGGACAATGGCTTTTAACACTCGTCAAAAAAGAATTATGTCTATACAATAAAAGGTTTAGGCCACCAAGTGGTGTCCATGCAAGCAGATGAAGTGAGAACCTTCTCCATGCCCCGGGGGAGGGGGGTGAAATGTGCCCTGACAAGCGGCATGTTTGATGTGTCCCAGGCTTGTTATCCGTCAAACATTGGGCTCTGTCGTGACGTTTTGTGTCAAGGGTAAGGTGAGGTATTTCCAATGGCTAGCTGGAATCAAGACGCTCACATACATCATACCACTTCAAACATACGACTTGAAGACATGCGTCTAGTCACACATACCACTTCAAACATACGACTTGAAGACATGCGTCTAGTCACACATACCACCAAATACACCCCTCCCCCACAAGTCATAGAATAAATAGAATCATATATTTTAAAAAATGCCAGCTCAGTACAAATACAAAACATCTCATCGCATATACAACAGATGCCATAACAGATACAACAGATCTCATCGCATTTAAAACAGATGACATGACACATACAACACATCTCATCGCATATACAACAGATGCCATGACACATACAACACATCTCATCGCATATACAACAGCTGCCATGACACATACAACACATCTCATCGCATATAAAACAGATGCCGTGACACATAAAACACATCTCATCGCATATACAACAGATGACATCACGCATGCAACACATCTCATCACACATACACCACATCTCATTATACAAACACCACATCTCATCACACATTCAACACATCTCATCACATATATAACACATCTCACATATACAACAGATGCCATCACACATACAACACATCTCATCACACATACACCACATCTCATCACACATACACCACATCTCATCACATATTAAAACACATCTCATCACACGTACGACACATCTCTTAACACATAAAACACACCTTGACACACACGTGACCACCAGAGTATAATGGTTTTAATAAAAAAAAAATCAAAAAAAAAACAAAACTTACTGTCCATTTTGCTGACTGATGTAAAAGGTCAAGGACTTTGGGCGGATGATTCAGAGCACAACTCGGAATGTATTTCAGCTCCCCTTTGAAAGTCAGACGCCACATCTATACAGCAACATCATCTCAAGAATGTACACAAATGTGAAGGATACCTAATTTCACTTGTCTATACATTAAATCTTCCTCTCACCGGCAACACAAGGTTTAATCAAACTCTCGCAGTTGTTTCATCTGTTTATTCCAAAGTTCTTGTTTTTTTAATTTAAAAAACTAAACAAGTAAGCACATGAAATAGACACCAAATGTTCCCGAAGCCGCCAAGCACCTTTGTCAAACACGATCAGTAGAAGAGAGATAACCAAGAACATCCGGCCGCAGATAGCGACACTCAAAAAATATTAAGAAGTTATGCGGCGTTTCTTAGAAACCACAAGTTTTTTGAAGTAGCAGAAAGGAAGATGGGAAATCTCTTGTGCAGGAAGGGTTACCTTGACATTGACCTTTTGATAAGCTGTGGGCGCTTACTTACGATATTGCATTTCTCTAAATTACTGTAGGCAAGCAGCTCGCCATAACTCGTGTAACGATCTCGTTAACTTCAAAAGTCCATCTGACACACACGCACGCTACATACTAATTATATTATCTCTTTGAATTCACTTTCAAACGTAGGGTTTCCTGTTTCTCAGTTACACCTAAGTAAATTCAGGTATCCACACATCATCCAGAATGCATAAGTTTTCATGATTGTATCTGTGTCCAGAGAGCATCAATTCAGCTATCCAGATTTTACCAATTCAGATATCCAGACAGTATCAATAAGCAACAAAGAAAGTATGCAGCTGTGTCTAAAGCCGAAAAAATATAAGTGTAAGCTCATACACGAAGAACGTTACAAATGACAGTACACTGTTCGAATATTTCACTTGTTCCAATGTTAACGCCGTTGAAGAGAACTAATCACTGTTTTCGATAACACATCTAGTTGTCAGTCAGTGCAAAACTGTATCCCACATCAAGTTTTAGACTCCCCCGCCCCTAACCTACACGACAAATTAAAACACAGAGCCACTCCCCGCCTCCATACAACAACGACAAACTAAAACACAGGGCCACTTGATCTCATAATGACAAGTATTGTCCAAACACCACACCACGGGACAACGGGTCTCAACCAGTACACGGCTACTCTAAAAAACGTTTTGACAGGATCCCTGAGATGAACGTTTGCATTGTTGGGGTATTTGAGAAGATGACACAAACACGACAATGAACTGGCACCCTTTCGCACCTTGACGTTTACACGCCCATGCACTGACACCCCTCCCACAGTGTCATTCACAAGCCCATGCACAGACACGCCCCTCCCGCCCGATGTCATTTACACGCCCATGCACCGACACCCTTCCACACATTGACATTTAGACGCCCATGCACAGACACGATTTCCAGCCAATGCGCACATCCATAAAAGATAACACTGACACACCCAGACAATGTCCAAGTTTGTTGCCGAAAGCCCAGAGCTGATACCATGGAACCAAGTGTCAGAAGAGAGTTTACAATTCGGGACTTTCCGCACACGGTCGATACTCTCACCCGTTAAGTGTCAAGCACTAAAAATAAACCACAATTGGGAACTCACTATAATATAGTGATAGTCATGGCAGTCTTTAGTTGGAACGATGTTCTCGAAATTTTCTCAACGATTGCACCATAAAGCGGGGAAAAACTTTCAAAACAGCAGATATTCACAGAAGGAGCTTGGATTCTGATGAACAACCCTGAGCTTAGATTGTGATCAGCAGTCCTGAGCTTAGATTGTAATGAGCAGCACTGAGCTTAGATTGTGATGAGCAGTCCTGAGCTTAGATTGTGATGAGCAGCCCTGAGCTTAGATTGTGATCAGCAGCCCTGAGCTTAGATTGTGATGAGCAGTCCTGAGCTTAGATTGTAATGAGCAGCACTGAGCTTAGATTGTGATGAGCAGCCCTGAACTTAGATTGTGTTTAGAACCCCTGAGCATAGATTGTGATCAGCAGCCCTGAGCTTAGATTGTGTTTAGAACCCCTGAGCTTAGATTGTGATCAGCAGCCCTGAGCTTAGATTGTGATCAGCAGCCCTGAGCTTAGATTGTGATGGGCGTGCTGAGCTTAGATTGTGTTGGGCACTGGGTATCCCTGAGCTTACATAGCGATGGGCATACTGAGCTTAGATTTTGACCATCACTCCTGTCTGTAATACTCGTATCATAACTCAGAAGCTCAAATTCTTTTACTAGCGACATAAATTACATTGAAAATGATGCATTAACCATGGAACCACGACTTTTAAACAACTATAAAGGTTTCTGAAGTCTAGAATCAACCAATCGAACCGAGCCTTTGACAGTGTGACAACATGGATGTTGTGTCGTTATGTCACACCCAGCCTAACGTCTGACAAGATGGATGGGTCATGTCAAGGGGCGGGATTAAGATCGCCAGGAGCCCCCGGTAAGAGGACGAGGAATGTTGCATGGGTCAGAGGCGGATATGAGTGGGTCATGAGGGTAGGGGGAAAATGAGGGTCGTTTGTGGACATTTGAACGGGGTTAGTGGGTGGAAGAAGGCAGCGATGATATTGTCATTTGGTGATAGTTAGCAGATGGGGGTCGAAACTGATGAGAGTTGTAACTGCTGGAAGTCAACAAATGAGAGTTACCTTATCCATATACGCTTTGTTTCGACATCTTTACACTACATTCATTGTTTTTAGTATTTGAGAAGACTCTAACTTTGGAAAAGACGGCTTTAGTCACAGTTCAGTTGTTCTGATGGCAATAAAGGTGACGTCACTACATCTGGTCTGGTCTTACAGGAAAAAATATACTGTGATTTATGTGTGTGTGTTTGGGGGGTGGGGGTGGCGGCTGTCCATATGCAATTGGTGGACGGCGGCCGCGACAGAGATATGGTTGTGAAGATAAGACGTTACCAGATGACAGTGCGATGCATCACAGGAAGAAAGATGATCATTACTGGCCAAAATGTAAGGGGAGAAAAACGCGTGTGATTAAACGAATGGTGGGGTGGTAAGGGATGCGGAAGGAGAGTTCAGAGGTTGTCGTCATTCAGGGATTCTCAAGTGGACGGTGTTGCTGCTCACCTTCACGGCGGCCTCGAGGATTCTCAACTATGAGGTTGACTTGTCAACAATGAGTGAAGTTGTGGATCAATTTAAAATGGAAATAAATCAATCAATACAAAATTAATGTCATTGTAGTTAAAATTTCAGTCTGTAAACTAGTTGCACGTCGCACCATCCGGTCAATGAAACACATAACGTCTTGTCGCCATACAACAACCCCATTACTCATCATACATGGTGACGCCGCTGTTTTCACGGGTCTGATTAGAAATCGACAGAGAACAGACGCGCTTTGTAGAGAGGTCACGGAAAAGGTAAAACGAGGACCGCTGGTGGTGTTGACATGTGGTAGACTAGGAAACATGATGTCTGATTTAGCGCGACTGTGGAGTAAGCACTAGACACTCTACAGAAGTAACAGACCCAGAACCGTATGGCGCGTATTGCTTATGACTAGTACAGTTACAGTGGGCTTCAGTCGTTTACAACAGTTGGTACAGTTGTAACAGTGGGCCTCAGTCGTTTACAACAACAGTTGGTACAGTTGTAACAGTGGGCCTCAGTCGTTTACAACAACAGTTGGTACAGTTGTGTCTGTGGGCCTCGGTCGTTTACAACAACAGTTGGTACAGTTGTGTCTGTGGGCCTCGGTCGTTTACAAGCAAAGCTTCAGGATGAAACCCGATCCCAAAGTTCCAATCATCAGTATCGTCAACTTTAACTGCAGGTAAAAAAAAAAAAAACGTGGATATTTGCTGGCGATGCCATATCGTCATATTGGGTATTGTAATAGTCCAACCCGCTACCGCTAACCTAACATACACGCAGGACTAGGATTGTGTTGCTTTAGTTATGAACAGGTTGTCCAACCAAACTATCAATGATGTATCCACCTGGCTCCACGAATGTAATCAGTTAAAGTTTTGAAAGTAGGTAAACATTTCATTAGAATCATGACAATCTTTGGTAAAACACAGCACGGCCCAGACTCACACACAGAAATAGCCAAATTAACATTACCGGACCACACTACCCAACTACACAGAAGAGAAGCCAATTAGCACTCATTAGTTCCTATAGCATGATCGTATCCCCGTAGATGAGAACAATTTTCACCATTACAACAATCGACGTCATTAGTCCTATGTCGCGTTAACAGAAATGACTAACGTATAACAACATTGCACTGACACAAAACCAAATATGCACTTGGCGTGTAATGTCATTCCCAGGGGGGACACATCACGAATGCGTTTCAAGAACGATGAATCCACGCCCCCCTCCCAAGATCTCTGTGAGTTACCGGCCCTGTTTAACAGGGTCTTCCCGTCACGTCACAGGGGCCACACTTTCTGTTTACTTGTTAGGGACGTGGGAAGAAAAAGACTTTTGATGGATTGGATGTACAGGTATCCAACACAACATAAGAAAATAATGAAACCAACAGTAGTAAATAAAACTGACTTTAAAAAAAAATAATTTTAAACGTGAGAGAGTTAATAAAGTAGGAAATCTTGCCGTGTTGTCAACATTTTTCTGAATAAATCTATAAATGGTTTGGTGTAAAACTTTTAATGCTAATTAGTGAGTTATCTGACTTAATGAATGGGCTATGATAAGAGGGAAGGGGACGGGGGTGTTGGGATAGAGTGCTGGGTGACGGAGTCTACGAAGGTGGTGAAAGAGGGTTGCGGTCAGTAGGGTATGAAAAGTAATATAAGGTCATGCGCAACGTTCAATTTAAGCCGCGCAGATAAGTGACCACAGGAGTTTTAAAATACAGCGCAGCAAATTTAGTAAAATATTGGGCTAAAAAAATTAATAAAATGATGAGGTGCAACTGTGCACACAAGTTGGTTTTTTTCCTATGCACACGGACCAACAAACCTTAGATGGAACATTGGTCTTGGTCATGTGAGGGGGGCAGAGGGGAGTAGGGCTGTCAACATTGTTGCAAAATGCTGCCCGGGTACCCGTCCCAAATTTGAACGGGTACCCGGATTACCCGTTCGAAATGCCTCAAAATTTTCGTTATTATGCTCGCCATTTACTATTAGTACCATTAGCCTTTTACTGCTTTGTTTATGTGGACATGCAAATTTTGATGTAATGAGTCAACTATGGGAAAATGATGACATTGAAATACTACTGTAGTACAGTGGTGTAAACAATGAGCAGAGGGGTGCTAAGTGCTAAGGTGATCTTTTTTGAGGGGGGGGGGAGCGCTAATCATGTCAGGTTATTTCTAGTTCATAGCTGACAACTTTTGTAATAAACAAACTTTTCAGGACTTGGCCCTACTTAGTGGATCCATCCCACAGCATTTATTATTGTAATACAGGGAAGATTGTTCAATGATTGAAATATGATTTTTTACCCCCCCCCCCCTTAAATAAAAACAGAATATAGCTGGTGTTTACATCTTTTAAAGTATTGTGGGGATAGGATTGGAGATATATGTCAGGGGGGGGGTGTAGATAAAAGAAATAGGCGCGTCTCAATTGGTAACAAAGATGAGCGGTGTATTTCAAAGACATTTCTAGCCATTCCTAGTTATCGCTCTTGTGTCCTATTTTGTGTCATACTGATGGGACGGACTCATCCCCACCATTTATTTTTGTCATTATAGGGAAAATTATTCAACGATTGATTTTTTTTAAAAAGTATGGTGGGGGAAAGGAGAAGAGACACGTCTGAGTTTGGGGGGGGGGGGGGGGGGG
>MUZC01004646.1:653455-664091 GCA_002072015.1 Radix auricularia | reverse complement strand
TTAGATAAACAACATTGGCTTGTTCAATCGTAACAAAGATGTGCGGCGTATTTCAAAGCCAATGTAAATTCCTAGCCCTTCCCTGTTAATAGTAGTTTTTGGTGTTGTGTTCTATTTTCCTTACTGGAACAATTCAAAGAACTAAAACCTTTTTGTTTTTAATTATTTTTGTTTCATGTTCCTTGGAAAAAAGTGTATCAAAATACTTAAGTTTGTCGAGACCGTGTTTTATTCCCGTTTAACACTTATTTCTTTTTAAGCGTTTTCATGTTAAGACGTATTTCACAGTACATATTTGAAACCAAAAGTTTTAATTTGATAAATTATTCGCGAGCCGAAATTTGAACACAGAAGAGCCACAGATGAGGGGGTAAAGTTATTGCAGTAACATTTTCATGAGTACCCGAGCGCCATTATTCTACCCGGGTAGTTTGCTCGGCAACGGGTACCCGGTCGACCCGGGTACCCGTTGACAAGCCTAGAGGGGAGGTGATGATGTGATGTAGGACAGGAATGAAATAAATGAAAAGGAAAGGACAGAAGGGGGTGGGATAATGGAGAAGGGATGGGTGATGCTGGAATCTAATATATCTCACATAATTATTGTATTAGTTAAACAAGAGCAATTTAGTTTTCAAAATCAAATACAACAAGTGCTGATATTTTAAGTTATATCAATAAAAAAATCAAGCTAAGCAAATGTACGAATTTGTTTTTCATCTCGTCTGTTACAGATGCTCCTTCTATTAAGAAGAGTATTGCATCCTATGTTTATCCACAGTTTGTGTTTAGTCCTGCATTCCCATTAGAATTTTAAATGATGATAAAGAGTTGGCTTCCCTGGTTTCCTCAGGCAACCCATGCACGCCCCAATTCAGGAAGGGAAGAAAGAAAACTTGCATGTGTTTGTTCTTGCGTATGAAATAAGTAAGGTGTTTTTATCCTTATGTCTATCTGAGGGTTGTATTAAGTTATTAGTGTGTTTTATTTCTAAATTAGAATTAATTGCTTTATGTATAATTAATACTTTACTGTTGGTTCTTCTATCCTCTAGTGTTTCAAGGTTTAATGACTTAACTATTGGTGTTATTCTTGTCAGTTTTGAATATTCTCCAGTAATGAATCTGGCAGTTTTGTGTGTTTTTTTTAAATTTGTTCTAGTTTATCAATGTTTTTTTGGTGGATGGGTCCCATACAGAAGATGCATATTCTAGTATAGGTCTCACCAAGGTGAGGTAGCTTTTTTGTTTTATATCTTTATTACATTAATTACATCTGTAAAAGTTTCTTTTTATAAAGGCTAAGGTTTTGTTTGATTTTTAATAACTTCATTGACATGGGGATTCCATGGTAGTTTCTCATTTATTATGACTCCTAAATATTTTGCATCTTTAGTTTGGGTAAGTTCTTTTCCATGAATGAAGTATTTTGAATTTATTTGTTTCTTTTTTCTTTGTTACTCTTAGCACTTGACAATTTTCTGGGTGGAAAGTCATACTCCAGTAAGTTTCCCAATTTATTAATTCATCTAAATCTTTTTGTAAAAGTTCGCTATCTTGTTCTGAATTAACGGAAAATAGAAAATAACCTAAATTTTGTTCTTTTGTACATGTTGAGATGTTGTTGGGTAAATCATTTATATAAATTAAAAAGAGTAAGGCACCTAGCAAAGTTCCTTGTGGACGCTTGGTGCAGATTTAGATCCATTTATTATTACAGTTCGCTCCCTACCCAATATAGAGTCTTACATACAGTGATGTAAGGGACCTGAGGTTCCAAATTAGTTAAGTTTTTTCAAGCAAACTAAGGTGGTGAACTTTGTCAAATGCTTTTGAGAAGTCTAGTAATATTGTATCTATTTGATCATTATTGTCATTGAGATATCATCAAATCAGACCAGCTGTAACATGTGCTAGTGAAACTTTGACTCTAACATTAACAGCAGAAGACCTGTTCAATGTTATATACATGGAAGGGGAAAGTTATCAGTAAAGTTTATGGACCAAGATTTGAATTGAGAATAGGAATCGACCATAAGCCATAAGTTGTACAGTCTATATCAGGATCCCTACATAGAAGAAGAAATATAAAAAGGACACTTAGAAAGAATGACAAATGAGCAAAGAGGGTGCACCACCTAATCCCCAGAGGAAAGTGGACCAAGGGCAGACCTCGGCTTAGATGGAAAAATGTTGTAGAACAAAATTCTACAGCAACTGGGCATTCAGCCTTGAAGAAGAAAGGCATTGATTAGGTATGAGGGGAGAGAGGTGGTGAGGCAGGCCAAAGGTCTGTGAGGGATGCAGCACCTAAGGGAAGGATAGTTTACCAGTGATTAAATGTGTACAAATGAATTTCCATTAAAAATCATTAACTGCAAGCACTTAGATTTAATTTATTTAGAGATAAAGAATTTAGTTAATAAAAATTCAGAAATTTTTAAAAATTAAATTATAAGAACCATTAAAAAAAAATCAATATTAATTAGAGGCAATGTGCTCCTGATTAAATTGAGTTACATGAATGAAGTCAGTTGACAATTATAATCTTAAAATATTACGATCAATTGAGAGATAAATATTTACTGTCATCAAAAGTCTAGCTTTATTTCAGTTTAATAACCAATTAGCTATTTATTTTTTTATAATAAAACTCAGAATTTAATTATGGAAATATAATTTTGCAAATAAGAAAAAAATGTTTGAATTAAGTCAGAGAATTTAAAGCTCAATAACATTTTAAAGCTTTTTCTTTTTTTTAAACACAAATTTCTAAATTTAAACAATATTCAAGTAGAAACAATGAAGACTGAGTACTAATAAAAAAAATTCAAACTGCTTAGAAAGTTATTGTGTTTTTAAAAATTAATTCATATACATGTACTTTTTTTTAAACCTATTAGAAAAGATACTCAATTTGTGAGTCTACTTTTTGTAAAATGTTAACATATAACAAATGTAAAATAGATAAAATATATCACCATATTTTGCATAATTTATTTATAATTTAAACTCTTATCTATTAACTCTTAAAGTAGCAAAGCGTTGTAATGCGTCACCGCCTGCTATCCTTAAAGCGTCCCTAAATACCACTCTCGTTAGAAATGAGATCTCGGAAAGTAAAAACTCTTCAATGCTTGAAAAATGATGTATTCGACTTCCGGCAATGGCGGCCGTTGCCCGCGCTAGTGTTATCGCTCGATTCGCGATGTTTTTCGGTAGTTTTAACGTTTATTTTTTCGAAGATACGTTTTCGCTATACTTTATTACTAAAATAATAGTACTAAACTACAGGTAAATATTGATTTAAACTCAGTTCTGTCTTTTGGATGCGTAAAATAAACATTCTTAGCCTAAAAAAATGAAGTCAGTATGACAATAATATTATAAATGGATTTTACGCAAATATTTTAATTTCCTAACCAGTTGATCGTAATACGGGAAATCCTTATGGGAATGAGGCGGAAGTTTATTGAAAACCCTTATGCTACTTTAAGAGTTAAAGATGCTCCTTCTTTACAGAAAATTATTGCGTCCTACATTCTGATAAGAACATATTAGCAAGTGATGCAGAGTTCATAGGCCATGGCTATGATCCAGGTACCCATTTGGAGCTAGGAGGACTCAGGGACACCCTTGGTCCCTGTAACAAATCCCTGTATTCATGAAGATTCGAACCGGCAACCCTTGGTACGCCAGCCGAGTGCACATACGGTTCGAGCAATGTGCCTTAGGTGGATTAAGATTACACTGGGCCCCAGGCTACAATTCCACCTGGGGCCTGGTCTAATCACATACAATATAATAAGTTTGAAGCCCTCAATTTAGCCATAAATCATTGGGGGTTCCTGGCTTTAGCCCAAACAGTCCCCACTTCTTATATCCACCCCTCACTGTGCCTCTTACAAATAACTTTTGTCTAATAAATTTCTTTAAAACAGTCACTCATAATAAACCTCTCAAATGCCTTGATTAATACCGTTAAATATACATTTTCATTGAAGGAATAAGAATATATATTTTAAATAAAAGTGAAAGCTTTCACAATAACCCTCAAAAGTGGCAATAAGGAACTTTGACACCTTGCCTTGTTCAAAGCATGGCACATGATGTTAACACATTAAAAGTAATGCGATAAAACACAATTATAATTATAAAAAATGAATTTACCATATTCTTTTAAAATTCGTCCATCAGTCATGTCAGAATCTGCACCAACTCCTTCTTGTTGAAATTTTTCTGTAGTTGCAGGGACAAGTTTATTCTCATCATGTTTTTCTCCAGCTCCATCGTGTGAGATCCTGAGCAGTTTTGCATCTGAACCATCGCCAGTTGCCATCATATTATTATTAATTTAGTATGTATTTAGAAAAAGGAGCTACTCACTTCTCACTGTCTAAGACTTCTAGTTCTAGTCTTATCTATACTGATGCTCTTTTACAGAAAATTGAAGATAGATGAAGATGAGCTATTGTTTGGTTTTGATGAGAATAACAACAGCAGTTACAGTGTTGTAATGTTACTAGTATTAAGTAGTAGGACTTGGTAGTAGTACTGTTACTAACTTAGTCTGAGTGTCACTGATACTGATACTGTACTGTACTGTTCGGTGTTGTTAGCCGCTACCGCTACAACTACCATGAATCATGAAATTATCCTAACTAAAAATTCTGTGTGCAAATTAATTCTACCTCTTATAAATAATTCAAACGTATTAATTACAATAAAAACACAAGTCAAGATGCATTTGTTGTTTTGAAAATACAAATATAAGTTGTTTTTTTTAAAATTATTATTTTAATTACAAAATAATCACTTCCGCATTTTAGACGCCAACGCTTAGAACCTTAACAATTTGTATAAAATAACAGTGGTTTCCAGAAGAAAAGAACTCTACAAAGTACAAAGGGCTGTTTTATTTTTAGTCACTAGAGAACTGATCTAAATTTTTGAAAATTGAAATTAAATAGTTCATTAAAAATTAAAATTCAATCCTTAAGACTCTCTGTCGAAATGAGCCATCTTTATAAAGTGAAATCTTTGACAAAAAAAATAAAAATAAAATAATAATAATAATAATAATAAAAAAATACGACGATAGTCCGATAGTAAAGGCTTCGAATTTCCACTAAAAAATAAATGATGATTGTGCAGTTTATTTTAGGAATAATGTGTGATCTCTGTGTCTCCTTTGCCTTTGTAATTGAGATGGGGAATCGCTAGATTCATTCTCAGTCATAATCCATGTGTTTTAAACAATGGCTAGGACTTGGGCCCGGGAGAGATCCAGCACTTATGTAGAGAGCAAGCAAAAGATTTTTCCCTTAGCACCAGTGCTTTTTTCACTGCGTAACAGGCACCATTTTTTTTCCTTGTCTTATCTTGTCTTTCTATACAGACGTTCCTTCAATACAGACGCTCCTTCTATGCAGACGCTCATTCAAAGCAGAAAATTATTGCGTTTAAATACCATGCCCGTCTGTTGGCTAGTGACGCAGCGTTCACAGGCAACGGCTATCAGGGTTCCACGTCAACGCATTATCCAGCCACCTTTGTTTCCCATTCGAAGCTGGTTGGACTCGGGGACACCCTTGGCCCCGGGAACAACTCCTTGCCTTCACATGGAATTGAACCCGAGACTATCGAAACGCCTGCCTATCGCGCATGCCCCTCGAACACCTTTGTTTTCCCCAATATACTTATTTTTTATTACTGTCTGGAATGCTTTTTGAAGTTGCGTTCTGTTACCTTTTTTCATGCACTCCTGTAACTTTTTAAAATGTTTTTTTTAATTATTATTTTTTAAAATTTTTAAATTGTTTTTTAAAACTCTGAATAGAAAAAAAAAAGCAGTGCCAAGCATAGAATGAAGCCTACAGATAAATATTCTTTCGAAAAAATATTGACCCTCAACCTCAATTTGAAATTAACAAATTTTTAAAGAAAAAACGGGAAAAAAATAAATAAATAAACAAAAACAACAACACTGATACAGTGGTACCTCGAGATAAGAAATTAATCCTTTCTGGGGTGGCTTTCGTATCTGGGAATTTTCGTATCTTCAACTTACTTTTACATGTGAATTAGTTTATCCGTCCCAAGCCAAACAGAATCAAAACTTAAGTTGATAATATCGTAGGGATCTATTAGAAAAGCAAGGTAGGATTCTTCAATCCTTTAAAGTACTTATTATAATTCCAAAAAAAAATAAATAAATAATAATAATCAAAGAAAACAGAATAAAATAAATGAAAAATAGTAGCCTATATATAAATTATAGAAATATACACTTCGGGTGAAGCGATGTGACGAAGTGTGGGAGAAGGGAGGAGAACGGGTGGCAGAAAACATTAGGGCATTACGTACTTAACACTTAACGCTTAACTTTATGAAAATAAAGCGTTATGTTCAAACATTGGATGAATTAATTCTAAGTAAATACTCACATTTAGTACAACTCTTCACTAGCAAACATAATACAACACTTAAAAACTAATGTAGATCTATATTTTAATTAGCTTTTAATTTAATTTTTTTTTTTAAACTATTTTTCTGAATAGTTTTACCTTTAATTTTTTTCGCCTCATTTCAACAAACATATCGGCATAATGATGGTCTCTTATCAAAATATTGATCGAAGAAAGAGTTGTTTTTTTAAAAATTGAATTGGTTTTAAAAAAAAAATTTGACTGCTTTAAACAATTTTTCTCCAAACGAGTCAGTCAATAGCTATTGAACTGAGCAACAACAAGACGTGATTTAAACTTATCAGTCACGTGATGCCCACTGTTGTCAGCTGCGCTGTTTTCGTACTTGGGAACAAAAAAGTTTTTCTAGTGACCTTTAAGTATCTTGGATTTGTCGTATCTTGAAGCCTTTCGAGTCTCGAGGTAGCACTGTACTCGATTTGTAAAGAAAACGAATTTTCTAAAATGTGACGAAACCATGTGAAAAAAAATTATATTAATTTATTGAGATGTCTCTACAATATTAATTAAATGCTGTGCGTCTCTGCCACGAGTTTGTTATGTTGGATCATTGGTTATAGCCTTTAATTTTGTATTGCAGTTTGGCCTATAATCGCTTTCTATGGTGGATTAAAGGGGGTGGCTGAAAGGGCCAAGGCCTGGGACCCGCGATGTTTTAAGTTTGAAAATGGTTGTTAAATAAATTTGGGTGACGTCAATTTAGGTGAAGTACTTTATTGCAATGATTTATTATAGTTATTTTTTCTACAGTTTATACAGTTTGACGGGAAATCAATATTAAAAAAATATCAGCATTACAAAATAAAAATAAAAAAAAGTTTACTTATAAAGTAAATGTGATAGAAATGTAACAATATTTTTCAGTTAAAAAAATAACTATACCAATTCATTTGCTTTAATATAAAAGCTTTTAATGTTAGTTTTATTATTAAAATAAAAAAACAACAACCCATTTTTAGAATAATGTTTTAGCTTGTGTGTGTGTATATATNGGGTTTAAATTTGGAATATCTGCGACCCCTATAACTTTCTTATGGCATTCAAAACAATTATCTTGTATTTTGATAATGTGTATTTATAGGTATGTCAGCTTATGCGGCGTCTTTTATTACTGCTTACATAAATAGGGCATGTAATGGTAAAATGGTTCCCCACATTTTACAATATACTTCGTTTCAATTACAATTATTTATTCATGTTTATTAATTTATAAAAACCATAATATGTTTGTCTTATATAAATGACTTCACGTGATTTCGGCTGATTTTTCACCCCCTGCCCCCTCGTCACACGGCGTAACGAAACGAGACCCTTTCCTCAATGTGACGTGACAAAGATGCCCCCTCCCCCATACACGCACTCTTGTCTATTTAAAAATGAGCACGTTTAAAATCATTTTTCTTGTGTGATCATTTAAATATGTTTTTAGTTTAAGGCTTAACTCTAATATCGTAACACGTTTAAAACCACGTAAAATGTCATTGAATAAAGTGTCGGTAATCATATATTTAAGTGGAACTTTTTTTAAAGTAGCTCGTTTTGAATAACGTCAAATGTGTGACTTCCCCCCTCTCCCGATGCGTGACATCATTAATGGGCAACCCCTAAAAGGGCGGCATATTGGAGACCGCCCCGGGCGGCAAAACTCTAGCTACGCCACTGCTTCAACTTCATGTTCTCGTAGCACATCCACCACTGTACTTTCAACTTCATGTAGCACATCAACCACTGAACATTCAACTTCATGTAGCACATCAACCACTGAACATTCAACTTCATGTAGCACATCCAACATTGAACTTTCAACTTCATGTAACACATCCACCACTGAACTTTCAACTTCATGTAGCACATCCACCACTGAACTTTCAACTTCATGTAGCACATCAACCACTGAACATTCAACTTCATGTAGCACATCCACCACTGAACATTCAACTTCATGTAGCACATCCACCACTGAACTTTCAACTTCATGTAGCACATCAACCACTGAACTTTCAAGTTTTGCAATCTCGCCACGACATTTGCTGCCCATCCCAAAACAAGCTAAAAGAAAACGTATTTCCAAACAAATAGGAAAAACGTCTGTTTTGACTTCTTCGCCTTGTAAAAATCTTTAATGGAAGCCAAAGAAAAAAAATAATCCAAGGAAAACGAAATCTGTCAATAAATCAAATGAAGACACAGCATCCTCTATTGTGAGAAGCTTTACTCCAGCAGCACAGAGAGTTGGGTCTTATGTACTGAGTGCAAAAGATGGGCCCTTGTGTAGGCATTGCTGAAATAAAGAAAAACAATAAAAATAAAAAAAAAACAAAAAAAAAAACTGACTTTTTGTGTGAGCTATGAAATAGCAGCGATAAATCATTTTTTTAAAAAAAGTTCTTCCTTTGACCCCGTTTTGCCCCATGCTTGGGGTAAAATGGGGTTTTTATGTTATTTTTAAAAAAATTCAATAAATCAATAAATTTACATCCATTTGACTTGTTGATTTGTTACAATGTTGTCTATGTTGTATTTTGATGTCTCAACATTTAATTTTAATCATTTTATTTAATTTTGTTACTTTAATAGGGTTTCATTCTTAAGTACCCCATTTTACCCTAGTTTCCCCTACATATAAGTGAATAAAAACATGTTTTTAAACACACGCTTTAATTCAATGCACTAAAATTGGTCCGTCCATAAATTACGCCCCACTCTAGAGGGAGTGTAAGAAAGTGTGACAGTTTGTGGGGGCAGTTGGTGTCCGGTCATGTGTGACGTCACGGCGTTTTATATTAAATTTTAATTATTCTGGTAATTAAAAAAAATGTTCGAAAAAATGTTCGAAAGCGAGACGTACTTAGGGGCAGTGCTCGATTTACCGCCGGGGATGCCGGGGATATCCCCGGCACTGCGAGGCTCCATCCCCGGCTCTGCTCTAACCTTTACCATCCCCGCCGGGGATGGCATTTATCCCCGGCTCTGCAGAATTTTTTTTTATCCCCGGCACTGGTTTTTTAAGCCGAATAAGTGGTAACGGTAAGTTACAGCAGTGTCAAATTTTCAATCACGGAATTTTTAATTTAATAGAAAAATTTGGTATCTGCGCTTCTATCTACCGAATTAATCGAAATAAACATAAGTAAAAATAGTTTTAATTGTTTCGATTTCTTATAATATTTGGTTTCAATTTTAAGTTCACTTTTCGTTTGTCATAAAGCGCGCTTTATCAGAATTATATTTAAAATAAATATTTTTTAATTTCGTTTTAAATTGAAATGTCTAAAGAGCCGTCTTGTAAAAAAAAAACGTTAACACAACAAAAATTGTCTTTTATGAAAAATGCTGTAATCCAGTGAGAAAAATCTCACAGTGATGATCTTCAACTTCTTCAGACAACGTCTTGTAGTAAGTCATTAATTATTAATAATATATTAATAAACCGATTATATAATAATTATAAGTTTATTTATTTGGCTTTAATAAGTTTGATTTGAAATTAAAATCAAAATTCATAAGCAGTTGAATATATAATATATATTGATTGATATTAATATAAAATAATAAGTTTAAAAAATCTTTTAGCTCGTAAACAGTGTTATATAAGCTGTCTAGAAAGATAGAATCAATAGGCTAAGATACATCAGATCTTATAAAAATTTAATTAAATGATGTAATTTAAAAATTGATTTTGTTCTTGGTGATGCTAATATCAATACACTGACACAGGGGAAGATTTAGGAGTTGGTCCTCAAATAAGCCATTAAATAGATCAAGGGATGGTATGGTGTGGGGGTGTTATTCAATGTTTATTGGAGAGGCAGGTCTGAAAACAGGATGCAGTGACTTATTTAGAAAACCATCCAAATTGCATTGAAGAATCATTTTTAATCAAAGCAGATTATAAAGATTTCACTGCATATTTAGAATGCCAAAGATTGGATGGGCATTGGTGTGATGAACCAATAGTGCGAGCCACAGCAGATATTTTGGGAACAGATATACACATTTGGCATGACAATGGGCACATCACGGTTGTGAAATGCAGAACGCAATCATTGTTGGATGCAAATAAAGTGGTTATCGGGCAAGTTACTGAGATTCATTATGTCAGTATCAGACCAAAAAATGTAGAATATTTCCAAAATACATGTGATGAAC
>MUZC01004646.1:619323-634843 GCA_002072015.1 Radix auricularia | reverse complement strand
CATGATGCTAGGTCTGATGTCTAGGCATGATGCTAGGTCTGATGTCAAGTCATGATGCCATGTCTAATGTCTAGGCATGATGCTAGGTCTGATGTCTAGGCATGATGCTAGGTCTGATGTCAAGTCATGATCCCATGTCTAATGTCTAGGCATGATGCTAGGTCTGATGTCAAGGCATGATGCCATGTCTAATGTCTAGACATGATGCTAGGTCTGATGTCTAGACATGATGCTAGGTCTGATGTCTAGGCATGATGCTAGGTCTGATGTCTAGACATGATGCTAGGTCTGATGTCTAGGCATGATGCTAGGTCTAATGTCTAGGCATTATGCTAGGTCTGATGTCTAGGCATGATGCTAGGTCTGATGTCTAGACATGATGCTAGGTCTGATGTCTAGGCATGATGCTAGGTCTGATGTCAAGGCATGATGCCATGTCTAATGTCTAAGCATGATGTTAAGACTTGTGTGTGGATACTACTGGGCTACATTCTTTTAGTTATGATGCGTGTTTATCATATTACAAAACGGCATGATGCTATAGGAAGTGCAAAGATCTGTAAACCAGGTTGATCTTATATCTATTTGTTTTATATTACTACCATGTAATCAGCTATACAAATGATTTTTAAAAAGATTTTTAAAAAATCTATAAATGTCAGCTTTGCACACGATGAAATTGGGTTTTTTTCATGATAAAAAAAAGATATCTAAAAGTTTTTCTCATTATATTCAGCATTCTAATAAATGCAGGATTTGAAGAATGCAAATACTGTACCAATTTAATATTTAACCTAATTTTTAATTTCCAAGTTAGGTCACATCAGATGGTTGTATCATCACTTTTAGAACAATTCATGCTTACAAGATTAGTCATAAACAGCAGAATGTCTTACACAAGATGTTGCTGAGAAATTAAAAGATATCAAAGTGAACGTATCTAATAATTAGCTTTTCAGTAGCAGTTGTATTTATGGATGTAAGAGTCAGGACGAATGGAGACGGACCTTGGGTTAAATATAAAGAAGGAAATGTCTGACAGAGAGAAGATAGAGGTCGGACGGAATTTAGACTGAGATTGAATAGAACTCAGGATTGGGATTTCTTGCTTTATAGTTGTGCTGAGGTAGACTATATAAAAATAAAACGTGATTGCCTAAACAAAAATGAAAGTAGTGTTGTAATTAAGCGCTAGACTCTCAAATAAGATTGTAAATGTTAAATTTATATAACGGATACAGGTCTTATTTTGGCTGGAAAAAAATTGTATAGCAAAACATTTTCGTGAGGCGATACAATTTTTTACTAGGATCGTTACTTTTTAATGTTGAGATCGTTAATTTTTAATGTTATTTTTCCGTCGCTTGGATTCGAACTCGTGACCATCGCTACGATAGTCGAGCGTGCTGCCACTCAACCACCGCTTTACAATTTTCAACCAAGTATTATCATGATTAATCAAATTTCTCGCAATTCAAAAACCTCATTTTCTCCTATTTGGTTTAGGACACTTGGTCTTCTTAAATGTACTCGATGCCTATCTCCCCTGCAACTATTTCTATTTCTACGCGTGCCCTGTAATCTTCTAACAATCCCTGCACCGCTGTAAATTAGCGGATTGCAGTAGGCATTTAACGGCGTGAAAACAATGACAAGTTAGGCGTAGACGTTAGGGGTCACTACATAGTCCCCAAATAATGATATCATAGAAAATATAAACATAGAGGCCCAGCTGATGAAGTGTGTGGTGGCGACGAATATCAGCTGTCGTCGGATTCTGTTGTCGTCACGTCTTCTCCTTGCACTACGATACACGTGTGAGGAACTTGTCGACTTACAAGTGGAAACAATAAATATGGCGAGCTGACCGGAGATGATGGAAACAAAAATTACTGAATGTAAAACAAGAAACATGGCAACAGAATACGGCCCCCCAGCTGGCAGGTGTTTTGTGGTGAAAGGTAAAGAAAGACAGAGAGAATTGGAGGTATGGACGAGAGATTCTTGGTGCAGGTGAGGAATAAAAGCTAAAAGAAACCCCACAAACCAAGTCACGGCAATAACAACAACTAGGATATTTGTTTTGAAATATTTGCCACCTAAAGAATAACGGACCATCAAGTACCTGTCCAACGTTATCCAACACACAGTTATGTTGGAGACTAGAAATGAAAATGTGGCAAAATACCCGGCAAAGGAACAGAGATGACCATTTCGCCAGACTACATCGTACAAGGCGTAACTGTGTCGGTAGTGGACATCCACGGAAGAGATGATCAGCAAGTAGACTGCCATGAAGAGATCAGCAACGCTGAGTGTGCTCACAAGTATACCGTAGTTCTTGATGTAATTGACAGAATCGAAACAAATTCTGTATATTAAAACTATGATATTACTGGAAAGGGAAAACAAGGCAACCATCCACAAGAGAAAAGATTTCTTGGTGTCAACTAAAAGGTCATCACACGACGATATGCTGTCTTTAGGGGCGTGGCAAACCTTTTCAGGTATACCTGGACCTATGAGATGGGGACAACACAGAAGGGGATTGTCGGTAAAAAAGGAGCCTGTTACTGTCAGGTGACGGATGTGTGTTAGGACATCTATTGTTTCCAAAGAAGCCCCTTTTATGTTCAAATGTTGCAAGACCGAAATTTGTTTAAAAAATTTCAAGCTTTTTAGTTTTGTATTCTCTAAGTTTAGATAATTTAGAGAGTGGTAAAAATTTTCTAACACATCTAAATCAATAGATGTAACATCTGTATACGAAATGTCTAGAGATCTAAGATTTGTTGATGAAATGCTATAGTATTCTAATTTCGTTAGTTCTAAATTAAACGACAAATTGATAAATTGCAAGTTTTTAAATAATGAAATATCACCAAAGGTGTGCAGTATTTTCAAATTATTAGCACTTAAATCTAAATTGTATAAGTCCTTTGAGAAGCTATTGTTAAAAATTGTTTTCAAATCCTCAATAGCACAAGAGGAAGCATGAAGCTCTAATAAATGTTTTAATGTCAATGGCTTCACTACTGCAGTTAGGTTAAGTCCAGACAAATTCAAAAATTTTGTCGTGATTGGAAATATTTCTAGTGAAGTTAAAGTCATTTGAAAATCAGTTGCCGCCACGGCATCCCCTACACACTGGAAACCTTTAGGACACGTTGTCTTTATGTCCGTTTTGTTAGATCCACACTCAACTGGTTTGTCATTGGGACAAAACTCTTCATCCCTCCTGTTTGAACAATCAATATGGCAATTGCATACGTGAGTATACAATAAGTACTCATCATCTGAGCACATGAATAGTAGTGATCTCGGATGTCCACGCAATAGAAGATCACCTGTGTTAAAAATAAACTTGGGTAAAAATACATCTTTTTTGTCATCATCAACGGTTTCATTTATTCCACCACATCTTACAGCAGTCAAATTGCACGCCTTGAAGGGACTAGGCTTGTAGTTATCAATTAGAACATTTGTTTTGTTCAACGTTTGGTCATTGAAATCGCATCCGAGGTCGTCACTTGAGTTTACTTCATCAGAAAAATTTTCAGCTCCTAAGCCGCTCTCTCCCGTAAGTTTGCATATCTTCTGTAATGTCAGGGTCGTTTGGAGAATAACTGTGGACAAATCACGTATAAATACAAGGAGGGAAAATTCAAAATGAGTTTGGAGATACATATAAGGGAATTAGGCAAGACGAAATATTTTTCTAAGTATCCATATAGATAAATTACTTAAGAAGCCGGACGTTCAAAAATAAGTTATACGAAAATGCTACAATTTCTAAAATTAAAATAAAGGAAATAATGTACACATTTGAAATGCATAATTCTATAGAATACGCGTAAAAAATTAATTATTTTTTATATTAGTATGAGATGAACAATTATAAAACTTTAATTATTTGTGTAAAATAACAAAAAAAAGATAGTGAAACATTCTTTAAAAAATTTAATTAACCAAGCTGTAGATATAATAGCTTGCGTATATAAAAGTATTCGAACAAATAAACATAGTGCTTACCCACACATATCCACAGTAGCAGCACATGTGACGCCATCGTCTATTTAACAATACTCACAGAAGTATCAGTTTGAACAAAAAGTGTTAATCTACCACATCAATTTATTGGATGGAAAGTCCGGCATTTGATGTTATACACAAAATACTTGATTATTTTAAACTGTATTTTGCACTTCTGGATTATATATCCAAGTAAAAGAATATATATGTATATGTATATAATTGCGAAAGTATGTAACGTTTATTGACACTAAAGATATCTTCAATTATGAAACATTACATGTAGGGCTACTAGGAGATCTGAATACACCGTTGCAGAGAAGAAGAGTCCAATAAATAAAACAATTTAAGCTATAACAGGGCCCACGAAAGAAGTTACCTAACTGCCAACATGCAATAAAAGTTTAAAGCAGCCAGACATCAAGTGCCTTTCAATTTTGATTTGAAAAAGTGGTTAAGAAATATTGATTGGTGGCACCTTGGACGTTTCGGCGGTATCGAATATCTTGTAGTCGGACCGCTGTATTTTGGAATCGACTACAGACAATTGAGTCAATGTAAATTAGAGCATGATTTGTTCCTTGTTTTTAAATTTAAAAAAAAAAGCTTGATCAGGAAATTATGGAGCATTAATTTCTTCATGTAGAGAAAATGACACTTTTAGTGTATAGTGACTACTAGGTGATTAAGTGTTATTTTTTTGTTTTTGTAAAGAGCATATTTGTATTTTGATGCTTTATGTCTGTCTTCCATTTAAAACAATGTGTTCAAAAAACAATAAATTATATTAATTTTTATATGGAAATGAATGTTCACAAGGAGAAAAAAACAACTTCCTTTTTTAATCAAGCCATATCAAATGTGGGACAGAAATAACACTTATGAGACTTTCAAGTGACTTCAATAATATCTAAATGTTAATACAAAGTTTGGTTAAGATCCATCAATTTAACAAGTAGCTAGCGTTTAAATTAATTTTTATAAAGCTTATATAAGCAAAAAATGACATTATGGGCCCCCGCGCGCCATGTGTTTAATTGAGAGAAAAAAGTTGCCAGTTACCATCACAGGAGCGTACTTAATGGTCTCCAAAATTTTCATGATGATCGGATGAGTGGTTTAGTCTGCTATTAAGGACAAGCACACACACAGACATACTTTCATTTTTATAAATATAGATAAAGCTTAAGGAAAAACAAATTTAAAAGCCCGTTAAAAAACAAGTTTTTCACTATAAATCCTTTTTATACGAGACATACCTATAAGGATTTTCATTATAATACGCAGGGCAAAACAATCCGAAAATACAAAATCCTAGTTATGTCTCTTAAAACATGTTTAATATAATGCGCATCGATCGTGAATATATTTTTAATGTTAATGTTTGTAATGCGCACCTTATTGCGCGACATGACAGGTTGTTGAACATATTGTGGCGAATTCGTTGTCTAGGGGGATCGAGGTCCGCCCTTAGCCACAGATATCAGCGAATGAGTTCATAGCGGTTATACGAAAAATGAGATCACAGTAATTTGAAAGGCAGGTTAAAGTCAAACAAGTCAATTACTATCGAAATAATCTGTATGTTTATTCTGTGTAGCAAATAGTTCCTTCTATTTCTATCTAAAACAATATCAATACTCTTTTACTATCATTAACAAACCCCAAAATACTACTCTTCATGAAGATTACCCTCAAACCGACATTCTCTCTATATCCTTTCACTCCTTGTGCGTCTTTGTTTGTAAGACGCACAATGGCCTGGTGCGCACACTACGCTTATGTACCACATTTAAGTCATTATCACACCATAACATCCGACCGTAACACCCCCCTCCTCACGAGTGACCTTAGCTAAAATGTCGCGAGTTTACACGATATATACGGTGGTGATGTTATGGTGTGCCCCGATCCCTGCTTTACAAACACGCATATCAATTATTAATAATATTAAAATTTAGTGATAGTAATAATAGTTGCAATTACTAAGAAATATTTTCTCTATAATTATAATACTTCACTAAAAAATGGTACACTTCAAAAACCTTAAATCTCATATCTGCACAAAAACTAATCAACTTATGTACTATGAGACAAACCATCCGGTTTTCCTAGCCCCAGTGTTTGTACGACATTAAGACTACACTACCACATTTTAGAGGATAGCAAAGGTGATTATTACTCAAATACATGCTTTATATTTCCCTAACAGCAAAACGAAAATAATCCACATTTTAAGTTTTAACATGCATGTTATCATCAATATGCAATATCAATCACCTTTTTAAATATACAATATTTACATATGAAAAGAAAAGAAAGAAAACTTTTAGCGCCTTTAGCACTTGTTCTCATCATTGTACCCTATACGGAGTCATTTTTTTCATTCAATAATTACTGCCCAATTTATCTTTGATGTCCACATAGTGCATGGAACATACTATAGACCAGTCATTTCTCTCTGAAAAAATCTTTACAATACCCATGCTGAAACCTGTTATGTATATTTTCTGTCCCCATAGTGGGACCTCATATGTATTATTACCGTCCCCATACTAAGACCTGTTATGTTATATTTTCTGTCCCCATAGTGGGACCTCATATGTATTATTACCGTCCCCATACTAAGACCTGTTATGTATATTTTCTGTCCCCATACTGGGACCAGTTAAATTATGGGCTTCACAAACATAAACCTAATCAAAATTCTCGAAGCATCACAATAATCATTAATCGTGAAATCCTCATGAACATTAGAATCATCAATAACATAATCTTCAAAATTTTCGTGCATCTAAGTAACACCTCATCAATCAACGGAATGGTATGAAGTTACCCGGACCCAGATATTTTAACACGTCACTTATCAAGACCAGTACCCCTCATTTAGTATCTAATGGTTAAATATACCCAAAAATTAGCCATTGTTTTGACGGTAGTATGTATCGTTTGTCCCCCATCCTAAACAAAAGGTGACTCATGTTACCATCGTAGCTACTTATCTGCACTAACGCAAGCCTAGATGGCATTTCCCTGATGGCTATATTTGAACTCCAACTGGTGTCAGATTCACCCTGTCCTCCTTTAAACTCTACTTCCTTAAATCTAGAGTTCCCCTTTGTTTCTATTAATACCCCCGCGCACCAGCTTTTTCCACCCACACGGCTAAATAGGCTTTTCACGACGGTGCGAACCATTATCAACGTCATTAGTAACCAAAAAGTAAAGCCCTTATATGTCTTTTGGTCTCCGTAACTCGACCAACGTGTAAACATGACATGTGAGTACTTGTCGGTCAATGTCTTATAATTACTGGCCCATCCTGACCCCACAGTTTCACCATCAATATCCATGTGTAACTCTGTGTTTGTCATGGTGTGTTTATGGAGGTCATAAGCATCACCTTTGTTCAGGCGTTGAAGATAATGTTCCTCTGAGCACATACCATATTGCGTTCTGAACCCACTGCAGCAGTTATAATTAATTTCCTTATTTTTCTCCTTGCGGGCTATCACCGTTTCAGCACCCTGTGCGGTATTTCTATATTTGTATTCATCGCATTCTATAATTGTAAGTTTCTCCACCTCTGTGGTTTCATTCTGCTCGACCGTTTCCTCAATAATTTCCACTTTCTCTGAAACTCTCTGGTTTTCGTCAGCTTTTGTCTCCGAGGCTCCTATGACCCGATGATACTCAGTGGACTTCACATCATCTGGGTCAATACTTTCCTCCTTGTATACTTGATGATTTTGAACCATAATTTGTGCCTTCTCAATTAGTAATTGAGACCTTTTGGACATTGAATGTCTGTATCATTCGATGTTAATCTCAGCATTACTTTAGACATTTTCTCTTGTTTTTCGTCTGTGATTCTCAATAGTTCCGATATGTCCTCTTCGTTCTGTGCTACCTTTATAGTTAACGCCTTATTATTTTCTTCTTTCAGGGTCATTATTTCTTCGTTCTCTATCTCAATTTTCTTTATTTCCTCTGTAACTTCTCCACAACTTCATCGTTATCAGTCAACGTCTTATTCAGCCCTGTTATATTTTGATTTGCTTTGACTAAATTAAACTCCATCTCTGCTAGCTTTTCATCTTTACCCTTGAAAATATTTATCAAACTTGAATACACTTTCACCATTTCAGTATTTATCATTTTTTCATTCATCGTCTCTACTTCAGATTCATCTAGTTTTAACTTATGCTCCTTCTTTTTTTGTTCTAATAGCCCATCTTTTTCATCTTCAGACTTCTTCAACTCTGTTATCTTTTGGTTTGTAATATTCAGGTTTAACTCCATTTCTGTCAGTTGTTCATCTTTAATCTTGATTATATTTCTTAAACTGGACAAGTCTTTCTCCATTGAGTCAATTTTCAGTTGTAAGACTTCCTTTTCAACTTATGTTGTTTTGTGGTCACTCTTTAATTTTTCTAATAGCTCATCTTTTCTCAGATCCGTTAGTCTTGTTTCAAAATTGCACAATTTTGACTCTAGTTTACTTAATGTCTCTTTGTGTTCCTTTAATTCATTCACTTTTAAGGACAGTTTATTTCTTAACTCACTAATGAGTTTGTTATTTTCTGCCATTTCATGGTTTAACTCCTTTATTACTTTTTGATTTTCGGCATCCCGGTTTTTAAGACACCTAATTTTTTTCCGATTCTTCATCTTTCCTTATAGATTTGGCCGTTTCCTTGGGATTGGTATATGTACAATACGTAATCTTGTTAGCAGCCGGTTCCGCCATCTTATAAATCTCTTTCGTTAAATATGGATGTTCACAAAATAAGTTGGCTATTCCATATAATTCTTCATCACTATTGCAATCGTTACCGTCATGGTCTTCCCTCTCATCTCTTCCCTTACCTTCATTAACAGCCATTTTATCAGTTACTTGAACCTCATTTATTGTTTTCCCATCCTTATTTGTACAAATATCTAATATATTAGCAGCACATTCAATTTACCTATCTTTTACTTCATTATATGTCATTCTTGTAACTGTCTCCTCTTCACACTGATCTTCTTTCGTTTTTGAATCTAAATTTACTCCAACTGACTGATCTTCAGTGGGTTTCATTTCTTTCTTGCTTTTTCGTCTTACTTTATTTTTGTTGTCATCTGTAGTATCTGCACAAATATTTCTATAATTGGACGTAGCATTTCTTTTGAACATCGGTCACTTCTATTTGACAATTCAACTCCGGTTTCACAATCTCTTTTTGTTTCTCGATTTATAGCTTTTCTTTGGTTTATCAATCACATCTTTTTCTCCAACTATTCTTATGTCCTGTTCACCATCTAATGGTCTTTCTAGTTTGAAACAAAGTTTATCCGTCTCAGTAATTCCAATTGTCGATGCGCTACTATGTGTCCCTTCGTTGTGTGCCACGTTATTTCGTATACTTAATGTGTAAGCAATTTCTAATTCTATTCTTCTCTTAATTTCTAAGAATCTTTTTTCATTTTCCCGATTATTTGCCCGGATTTCTCTTTCCTTCATTTCCTCCCTTCTTTTTCGACCCCTTTCCTCCTTCCTTTCTTTCTCTTCTTCCCTATCGTGTTTTTCACGTGCTAACCGGTGTTCCTCTATTACCAACTTCTTTTCCTCTTCTCCTTCTAATCCCAGATCTAAGGCCCTTTTTCTTACTCGTCCAAATTTTGTAACACCATTATTTTATCTGTCACGTCTATTATATATATCTATATATCTATATCTATATATATATATATCTATATCTATATATCTATATATATCTATCAAATCTGCCTGTCATGTTTATCATGACAGTCTGCCATGTCTATCATATCTACCTGCCATGTCAATCATATCTGAATGCCATGTTTATAATATCTACATGCAATGGCAATTATATCTACCTGCCATGTCTACCATATTATATAGTATATCATATCTAACTCACATGTTTATCATCTCTACCTGCCATGTTTAATATATCTACCTGCCATACTTATCATATCTACCTGCCATGATTATCTTTTCTACCTACCATGTCCATCATATCTTCCTACCATGTCTATCATAGCTATTGTATATCATATTAATTTATATGCCATGTTTATCATATCTGTCTGCAATGTCTATCTTTTCTACCTGCCATGTCTATCATATCTACCTGCCATGTCTATCATATCTACCTGCCATGTCTATCATATCTATCTGCCATGTCTATCATAACTATTTCCCATGTCTATCATATCTATCTGCCAAATTTGTCATTGTTTATTACATCTACCGGCCATGTCCTTCATATCTATCTGCCATGTCTATGATATCTACCTGCCTTGTCTATGATATCTACCTGCCATGTCCTTCATATCTATCTGCCATGTCTATGATATCTACCTGCCATGTCCTTCATATCTATCTGCCATGTCTATGATATCTACCTGCCATGTCTTTCATATCTATCTGCCATGTCTATGATATCTACCTGCCATGTCCTTCATATCTATCTGCCATGTTTATTAAATCTACCGGCCATGTCCTTCATATAATATATCTGACATGTTTATTATATCTACCGGCCATGTCTATGATATCTACCTGCCATGTCTATCGTATTTACCTGCCATGTCCATCATATATATCTGCCTTGTCTATCGTATTCACCTGCCATGTCCATCATGTATATCTGCCATGTCTATCATATCTACCTGAAATGTCCATCATATCTACCTGCCATGAACATCATATGGCCATAGTATCTACTTGCCATATGTATGATATCTAATGCCTATCATATCTAATGTCTATAATATCTACCGGCCATGTCTATGATATCTACCGGTCATGTCTATGATATCTACCGGCCATGTCTATGATATCTACCTGCCATGTCTATGATATCTACCTGCCATGTCTATGATATCTACCGGCCATGTCTATCCTATCATATCTACTTCCATGGCCATAATATCTACCTGCCATGTCTATCCTATTTACCTGCCATGTCTATGATATCTACCGGCCATGTCTATGATATCTACCTGCCATGTCTATGATATCTACCGGCCATGTCTATGATATCTACCTGTCATGTCTATGATATCTACCTGCAATGTCTATGATATCTACCTGCCATGTCTATGATATCTACCTGCCATGTCTATCCTATCATATCTACTTCCATGGCCATAATATCTACTTGCCATATGTATGATATCTAATGCCTATCATATATAATGTCTATGATATCTACCGGCCATGTCTATAATATCTACCGGCCATGTCTGTGATATCTACCGGCCATGTCTATAATATCTACCGGCCATGTCTATAATATCTACCGGCCATGTCTATGGTATCTACCGGCCATGTCTAAGATATCTACCGGCCATGTCCATGATATCTACCGGCCATGTCTATGATATCTACCAGCCATGTCTATGATATCTACCGGCCATGTCTATGATATCTACCGGCCATGTCTATGATATCTATCTGTCATGTCTATGATATCTACCGGCCATGTCTATGATATCTACCTTCCATGTCTATGACATCTACCGGCCATGTCTATCATATCTACCTGTCATGTCCATCATATCTATCTGCCATGTTCATTATATCTACCGGCCATGTCTAGCATATCTAATGTCTAATGACTAGTGTTGTTTTCGTCGATGAAAACTAAAACCAAAACCTACGTTAACGAAAATGTTGACTTTTTCGTCAACGAGAGCTAAAACTAAAACTAAAATTAGCAGCAAGACTAAAACTAGACGAAAACTAAATCTGGTAGACAAAAGAGGGAATATTAACTGAAACTAAAATTTCCCAAAGAAATAAAAACTAAAATCCCCATTTATCGTTCTTTTTCTGTACTGCGGGCGAACCATCTATTTTACGAAATTATTATGAATTATAACCTAGGACATATCTAATATCTTTGATGATCACGTATGCGCATCAACTGGGCAATAATCGGTTTTTCAAACCTAGATGTAGGGGTTGTTTTTCGTTGTTTTTTAAAAATTTTTTTTTACCTCTTCTAGGTTTCTAGTTTTTTTTTTTTAAATTTAAAAATAGCCACAATCTATTTTTTTTTTTTAAATAGTTTTTAAAAAATATTAAATATCATCAAATATGCGATGCGTTGAACATACAGATTTACTCGTAGGCGATAAAGTTGTTAATGTCATCAGTTATTCAAGCACTTACGCACATAGAATATCATCGTCTTGAGGAACAGTCCGATCAAGCTCTGGACGCATCACTAAAAGAGCCAGCAGTCACCTTTTTGGATGGCTTGAGGCGACGATTTCAGTTTGCGTTGGTACAAGAGTCTAATATTGAAGCTATGCCTGCTGCAGCTAGCCTGCTTGATCCTACAACTGTGCCAGCACTTTTCATTTCAGGAAAAGAGCATTTTCTAAATGCAGCAAAACAGTTTGTGTTGCAAGAAGAATTATTATTATTATTCAAATGCCCACAAATGCCGCTCTTTAAATGAGTGCCGCTGATTATTTGTTGCACTATCAAGAAGCTGCCACAGCAGTCAGAGAGGATGGCAATGGTTTAAGCTATTTGCAATCACAGAACGTTCAAAAAACGTTTCCGTTTACTGCACAATTGGCTTTAGATTTTAGATATATTGAATGCACCAGCTTTGGAGGCTTACGTGGAGAGAATTTTTTCTCTTTGTGGTGATTTGACAACTGGGAAAAGAAACAGGACTAATGAAAGTCTTGAAAAATGAGTCTTTCTCAAGCTGAAAAGTAATTTGTTTTGACGTTTAGTCTTCATTCTTCAAGTGAACTGTTGTTACTTAGTTAAGTTAGGTCAGAGTTCTAGGTGTTAGAGTGAAAATACGTTTGTTTTAATTTTGACTTACGTTATTGGTTTCTTATTCTTATTACGTTTTAAGTTTATTTTTTGTACATTCACTGCAAGTCTGCTAGTCTACAACATAGTCAAAAATTGAGTCATTGCATTGACACATAACATAATGTGATAGTGTGACTTATGTGACAATGGTGTGAATTGACTCAGTACACTGAGCTGTCATCTCTGTGACTACCATTATTAGGCTTCAATCTGTTTAATAAATTAGTCACGAACAATGATGCTATTAGTTATTGGTGTTTACAAGAATAAAACTAAAAGTGAAACAAAAATGAATAAGACGAAAACTAAAACTCTGGTGTTTTAGTTTTAGTCGACGAAAACTAAAACGAAAACTAAAATTGGGCCTAAAACTAAAACTAGACGAAAACTAAAATTATTACAGAAAAAAAACGAAATAAAAGCTGAAACTAAAATAGGACCTGGGACTAAAACAACACTACTAATGAGTGATGCTATTTACATTGATACCTATAATCAAAAGACAGTTGTCTGTCCGATCCTTGATTTCGATTGGTCCCTCAAAGTTTTACAGATTCCTACTGCCAATCACTAGCGGAGAAAATTTAAATATCATCTACATATTGAACATATTTACGCGGACCTTCAAAACGAATTATTTTTATGCGCAGTATTTTTGTTAGTATTTAGTACCGTGTTTGCAATTTGAAGTGTGTCACTCCTGCTAATCATTACCCTCACTCCTAGACAACATGCCATTGAAACGACGATGGAACTGCCTAGAACGGGGTTTATTGCTCGTAAAAATTCAAGTTCTACAATTCTAAAAAAATTAATTCAACTGCTTATTTTTTTTACAAATAAAAAGGAAACCACAAACATATAATAAACGAAAAAAAAAAAAAAAAAAAAAAGAGAGAGAGGCGTTACTAAGATCTTTATTTTGAAAAGTTTTAAAAGAAACTTTTACGCATAGTCATTTCGAATTATTTTATTCCTATTATATTTCCGAAAGAAATTGGAAATCGTGTGGTTGGAATACTTGAAAAGCACTTACACCTATAATAGGTTCGGTTTTCGTAAAACCTGTATTCTCTGCATAAACGTATTGTAAAAATACAGAATCCATTGTAAAATCCTTTACGGCTACATGTTTCTCGGCAGGGTATTCCAAAATCTCCATTAGGCTTGGGGAATCTGCATTAAATAGAAATGAAATTTCTTCGGTTACAATAACATATGTATTTAGATTTATCGTACTTTAATATTATTTAGGAAGATTTAAAAAAAAAAAGAATTTTCAGAAGCTACATGTATTTTGTGCAGTGGCGTAGCTAGGGGGGTGGAGGGGGGCGTTCCGCCCCGGGCGGCACTCATTTAAAGGGCGGCTTTTGTGGGCATTTGAATAATAAACCCAGCAATTTCCGAAAACCGCCCCTTTTCTTTTGAAGGGGGAAAACCATAGTGAAACAAAAAGAACCTCAATTTTGAGTTTGAATTAACGGATTCGTGCAACATTTGTTTGATTACATAGTGGTTGTTATAACTAAAGCAGAACAGTTTTAAAATTTAAAATTGCTTTTAAAAAAGGTAACTATTTGTTAGCAATATTATGTGGTATACGTCACAGATGACGCTTTTATAAGAAAACTTCACAAAAAAACAACGCATCACAGCTGGTCCGAATATATGTACTATTAGTATCGCACGAAAGTTTTAGCGTGGAATTTCGACATTGGCAGAATGATGCGTTAACAAGTACCTACACGACATAGTGGTTCAAATATTGTGTTTTAGTTGCAAGTAGTAAATTATATTACAGTTTCATCTATATATATAAAAATCAAAGTATGTCTGTCTGTGTGTGTGTGTGTGTGTGTGTGTGTGTGTGTGTGTGTGTGTGTGTGCTTGTCCGTAGTAACTGACTAAACTATTCATCCGATCGTCATGAAAATTTTTAAGACTGTTGAGTACCCTCACGGAATGGTCACTGGTTACTTTTTTTTCTCAATCTAACACTAAAGGGGCGCCGGGGGCCCTAAATGTGAATTTTTGCTTATATGAGCTATATAAAAAATAATTTAATCGCTAACTACTTGCTTTATTGATTGATCTTAACCAAATTTTGCAATTAAATTCTTGATAGCCATTATTAAAATACCAAATTCCAAATGGCAACTCCTTCGAGGCTGGGGGCCCAAAATACGTGTTTTCTTAAACGTTTACGATTTTTTTTCACTATTCAATTATTAAAGGTCTTGACAAATAATGATAAATGTATCCATTATTATCCATCTTAAAATAAACAGTTGTTTTGAGCTTTATATCTTGCCCCGAATGGGCCCCTGGGGCCCTTAATGTTGTTTTTGTTTTGCCTATATAAGCTATATAAAAATTAGTTTAAGCAATAGCTACTTGCTACATTGATGGATCTTAACCAAACTTGGTATATAAATACTTTATAGTCAATATTAAAATATTATAGGGCACTAAACTCGTAATGGCAACTCTTTCGAGGCTGGGGGCCCAAAATAACTGTCTTCTTAAACGTTTAAGATTTGTTTCACTATTCAATTATTAAAGGTCTTGACAAATAATGATAAATGTATCCATTATTATCCATCTTAAAATAAACTGTTGTTTTGAACTTTATAT
>MUZC01004646.1:582568-618912 GCA_002072015.1 Radix auricularia | reverse complement strand
TTTTTTTCTCCATTTAACACTAAAGGGGCGCCGGGGGCCGATAATGTCATTTTTTTGCTAAAATTAGCTATATAAAAATTAGTTTAAGCGCTAACTACTTGCTATATTGATGGATCTTAACCAAATTTTGCAATTATATTCTTGATAGCCAATATTAAAATACCATAGAGCACTTAACCCCTAATAGCAGCCCAATCGGTGCTGGTTTATAGCTGACTAAACCATGTATTCGGTAGCAATGTAACTTTTGCAAACTGTTGCGTACACTCCCAGGAAGTTAACAGGTAATTTTCTTCGTCAATCAAACACACATTGGGCGCCGGTTGCTCATAATGACATTTTTTGCTAATATGAGCAATAGAAAATTAGGTTGAGCGCTAGCTACTTGGTAAATTGATGGATCTTAACCAAATTTTGTTTAAAAAAAACTTGATAGCCAATATTAAAATAATATAAGGTCCTGAATTTTTAATGACCATTTCTTCGGGGCTGGGGGTGCCAATAGTCTTTTTTAGGGGGGTGGTTAATGTTTAAGAGATTTTTTCAATTCAATATTTAATCAACGACAAATATATCCATTACCATGCAAATTGAAATGAACATCGTTTTCAACTTTACATCTGGCTTTAAATGAGCCCCATCATGTCTTTCTTTTCTTTAATTAAGTTTATGCGTTAGGTTTTGTGTAAAAGAATTGATCTTAACCAAAATTTGTTAACACAATTTTCGTAGCCCATATTAAAATTCTATAGGGCACTAAAATTCTAATGTAATTTATTTTTGGGCCGGGGACCCCGAATGTCTGTTTTTGGTATATGCTTAAGATATATTCCCCATTCAATTTTTAACAATCTATAGGAATATATATGAATGATGAAACTGAATTAAAACGAACAGCTTTTTGAAATTGACATCTTGCGCAGAATGGCCACAGGGGCCCATAAATGTCGTTTTATCCTTTATATTACCTTTACAAAAATTAGTGTTAGTTTAAGTTACTAAGAAAATAACGGATCTTGCCAATTTTAGTACATAAAAACTTAAGAGTCTATAAATATTTTCTATATGGAACTGAACTCTTAATGTCCATTCCCTCGGGGAAGGCATACCGAAATGTTTTTGTAATGTGCGTTAATAATTTAATTCCCCAATCAATTTTACACGATATAGAGAAACAAAGCTTGAGTACAATGGCGATTAAAAAAAATAATAAATCATCACTTATTTTAGAGCCCGGCCCCTTAATTTCGTTTTTTTTCCTTTATTTTTTTTTAAAGCTTTATATATATATAGATTTATTTTTCCATTTGCTAGGAAACTTGGACTTTTTTGCACACTTCCGTGTGGGTTTTTGGCATAGTAGTTTTTAAAACAGATCACGCATTGGATTCTTAAATAGTCATTTTTACTGAGATCGTTTTAAGCTTTATATCTTGTCGTTAATGGGCCCTGGGGCCCTTAATGTCGTTTTTTTTTTTGGCTTATAAAAATTCAAGAGTCTATAAATAATTACTCTAGGAAACTGAACTCTTATGTTCATTCCTTCGGGGTAGGCGGCCCCCAATTTTTTTTGTAATGCACGTTAATAATTTAATTCTCCAAAGCAATTTTACACTATATTGAGAAACATAGCTTGAGTACAAAGTAGCACTTATTTTAGAGCCTAGCCCTTTAATGTCGTTTTTTTAAAAGTTTTTAAATTATTATTTTATTTATCTGTTTGCCATGAAACTTGGACTTTTTTTTCGCACTTCAGTGTAGGTTTCTGGCATAATTGTTTTTAAAACATATCACTCATAGGATTCTTAAATTGTCATTTTTACTGAGATCGTTGCAACGCACGACCGGGTCTGCTAGTATATTATAAAATTATTATAAGGTAACTTATTAAAAATTAAATATCCTTTGTTGTTGTTGTTGTTGTTTTTTTGCATTAAAGTAACACGTATATCTTGTATTTTTCATTAAATTACGGTTATTCATTAAAATTGAACGATTAATCATTTCTCCGTTAATAAACACCACAATAACATACATAATTCGGAAAAAGACATAATTAAAAATTTTAAGCGTCTTTGTAAATCACTATTTGCAGTAACTAGTAAAACGAGATCAGATGCTGGAAGTTTTACTCATTTAATGGCAATCTTTTACTTTTCTGTGATATATAAATTTATGGAAACCCATCTTTTTAACATTAATGCAAACTATGCAAACACACTTGATGAAACAAAGATATGTGCCTATACAGAACGTTGTTACAGAGAGTTCAAAATATCGACTAAATACCAAGTTAAAATGAGTGGGGAAGATTCAGAAGACGTGGTTCTAACTTTAGAGCAAGAAGTACGTGAAATGTTTTTATCCATAGATGTAATTACAAAAGAAAATAAAAGAACGAGGTGATGATTTACATGTCCTTGCAAGAAAATATTCGTGTATAATACTATACCATCTAGGATTCTAAATGAAGAATTTGAACATCAATTAAATTTCTTTATTTACATTGATAAAGAAATGTTCGAGATTGAAAGAGAAAGGATCCAGGTTTTTATGGCAGTACACGGGCCGGTCTTAGCTATTGCGGGCCCCTATGCAGCTTAGTATGCGAAACTGATTGCGTGGGCCCCAGTTTGGGTAGGGATAAGGTATTAATAAAGATAATAAGTGAAAACTAAGATAGGTTTGGCCTATGAAAGCGCTGGGCCCCATGCGACCCCATAGGTTGCAGGAGCCTAAGACCAGCCCTGGCAGTACCTACACGACAAGAAGAGGCATTATGTTAAAAAAAAGAGGGGAAATACCCCCTTGATCCATTAAAATATATTTAACAGTAAATGTTGGAAAATTCTTTATCCAACATTACAATTTTGTTAAGAATTTTTTTTCCACAATTGCTATCAGTGTATCTAGTTGTGAAAGGTGCTTCTCCAAACTGAAGTTGAAAAAAATATTTTCGCTCCACAATAAGTGATTTAAGACTACAAAATCTTGCAATAGTTTCCATAGAACATGATATTACAAATAATATAAATTTTTATAACACAAAAACGATTCTTCGACTATGAAAGTTAGGTAAGTAAATTTATAAATAATTTTAAAAAATATGTTTACATACTGATGTATACAATTTCTATTTTTATTTTTAAAAAATCATATATGTATAAATAGAAAATAAAAGAGTATTAATTGTTTATGTTTTTGGGTGTAAATTTGGCATATCTTTTGTCTCATTTGGGTTGGGGGTGGCCTGTGACCCTATAACTGTGGCCTTTAGAAAAAAGTATCTTGTGCCTTTATAATGTGTATTTTTAGGTTTATCATCTTATGCGGCCTCTTTTATTACTGCTTATATAAACAGGGGATGCAATGGTAACATTTTCCCCCAACTTTTACAATGTACTTCGTTTCAATTACAATTATTTATTCATGCTCATTAATTTATAAAAGCCATCAGTGGGTTTTTTAAGGTGCGTCTTAAAATACATAATATTAACTTAATTAAGAGACCGACCATAAATGACGTCATGTGATTTTGGATGATTTTTCTCCCCCTGCCCCCTTGTCACGCGGCGTCACGAGACGAAAACTTAGACCCATTCCTCATTGTGACGTGACATAGTCCCCCCCCCCCACATACAAGCGGTATTTTATGTTTGAAAATGAGCATGTTTAAAATCATTTTTTGTTTGCTTGGTCATTTAAATATGTTTTTAGTTTAAGGTTGCACTCTAATATCGTAACACGTGTGAAACCACGTAAAATGTCATTGAATAAAGTTTGGGTAATCATATATTTCAGTGTAGCTTTTATTTAGAGTTGCGCGTTTTTTAAAGATCCCCCCCCCTGCGTGCGTGACGTCATTTATGGGCGGTCGCTAAAAGGGCGGCATATTGGAGACCGCCCCGGGCGGCAAAACCCCTAGCTACGCCACTGATTTTATGTTACCTTTTACCCCAAACTTTGATGTAAATAATACACTGAAAAATCTAATACAACATAGTACTGTGTTTTGGTGTAGTCTTTACACGGCCTGAAATAGGAGCTTACAACGTTTTAATAGTTAATGTTAATAATTGTGATAACTTAGCTACTACATGTTGAAAACGTGTTATTGTGATGTGCATACTATCTCTAAACTGTTTTTTTTTTGTCAAGCGCAATTGGCTTAAAAACCAACTCGTGAATGAATATTGGCTATAAATTAGGGATGCGATAATTAACGATTAATTAATCGATTGATCGCTAATCATTTAATCGATTAAAATTTAAGAAAAAATTTCTATTTTTTTCTCTCTTAATAAATTATAGTGTATGCTAATTACATACTTTTCCCTCGTAAAAGTATTAATTATTTACACGTGATACATCAAAAAAAAAGTTTCTTCCTTCAATTTGTTGCATAGCTGAACGAATTTGCTGTGTTGCGTCACACAATTTTGGAGACAATTTTTTACCAGCGAATTAAACAATTTCGCGAAGTAATGATCTATATATGCGTTATAAAGATGACATTAATAGAAAATAAACGATTATTTTTTCAGATTAATCAAACCGACTTTTTGTAACCAGTTCCAGCACTACTATAAATTAACAATTCTTACCGGTAATAACAATTCCTTTCAAACAATGAAAATTATTCTAATACTAGCAGACCCGTCGTGCGTTGAAACGATCTCAGTAAAATGAATAAATTTAAAGAAACCAATGATTGATATGTTTTAAAATCAGTTATGTCAGAAACCTTCGCAGAAGTGTGCAACCGCGAAAAAACTTAGTTTCATAGCATACTGATAAATAAACTAATCATTCAAAAACCTTACAAAATAAAAAAATGACAATAAGGGGCTGCTCCAAAACGAGTTATAATTTATTTTTTTAAAAAAATTGCCATTGTCGTGAAAGCTTAAACAATTTGTATATATTTTAAATTGGCTAAAACGACATTAAAAACCCCAACCCTAATTAGTGCAAGAAATTAACTTTAAAATCATATTTATTTCAATTTAAATCATAATAGATACATTTTTAAATATCTTTCAAACGCTTACAAAAATAAAGACTTTGGGCACCCGGCCCAAGAGGAATGGACATTAGGAATTCAATAACTTATGGTATTTTAATAAGGGCTATGAAGTGTGTATGCACTTCGTTTTGTTAAGATCCATTCAATTTCCAAGTAGCCGACGCTTAAACTAATTTTTCAGATAGCTAGTGTAAGGGATTTTTTCCCCCGGCCCTCAATGAGTGTTAATGTTCAATTTCATTTTCATAACAATTTAGCTTTTTATAGTATCACCCGTCAAAAGTACCGGAAGTTTTCAAAATAAATATAAATCAGATGCAATCTATTAATTTTAAAAAAAATGTACAACAGAATACAAAATAATGTAATACATTCATTAATTTAATTGTTTTTCTATTTTGTTCATTTTATTCAAAATTTAATAATTTTAAGAGGACGTTCGAAAAGGGTAATTTCTGATGCAGTAATTTGATGCGCTGCTTTCTAAAATTAGTAATTTTACGGACGGAATGGGACGGATGGACGAGACGGATTACTAGCGTATTATCCGTCAAAAATGAGGGACATTTGCAAAATAAAAATATTTCAGCTGAAATGTATTAATTTTGAAAAAATACACTATAACAGAAAAATAATATAATACAGAACTATCATTTATTATTATTTTTTTTTAAAGAAACAAAGCCAGTCCAAGTGCGTTCCGCCGTCGTTCCCTCCAATAGCCGCCTCGACCGGCCATAAATGTGCATCACGTCAAAATACTATTAATTATACTTATAATGTGTTCGTCCGTCGAGTCGACGAGAACCACTCTAGTCATCCCGAGGGTGGCTGGGACTGGTTTTGTCTAGGTGTGTGCAGGGGGCTGACGAGAACCACTCTAGTCATCCCGAGGGTGGCTGGGACTGGTTCTGTCTATGTGTGTGCAGGTGGCTGACGAGGCCGATCCTGTCACGAAGGCTCGGGAGCAGAAGGAAAAAGGGATGAGTGGGATGTCTCTAGGAGGGTTGGCAGCACGGGCCTTTCGGGCGTGCCTCTTCTTATCTGTGGCTGTGATCCTGTTTGCCTCGCATGTTATGGCACCTTCGTGGATGGATTAGCTCCAGGTGGACCGGTCCATTTTAATAAATAACCCGTAAAAACAAGGTTTTTGACTATAAATCCCAACGTGTACCGCTTGTTTCTGCTAATTGTTAAAAAAATTTTTTAAAAATATATTTGTTTACAAACTTATTTATATTAATTTAATTTGATTTAAATAATTCCTTACTATACTGATATCCGGATACTATTCGGATATGTGATAAGAATTTGCCGAATCCAATTAATGGCGAAAATCTTGATTGATGTTTGTTTATAATTATAATCTCTATAATAAAAATATTTGACATGGGCCATCGCTTTCCACGTAAAATTTACACACTACAGAATTAGAAATTTTAATTATTGACGAAATGTGTATCACAACAGAATTTAACCAAAGTCACAACTTTATTCACACGTTAAGAAATATAAACCCATAGCATCGTGTGATAACTGTAATGAAACAATTTATGTATCTATCAATAAAGAAAGTACCCATAAAAACAGCCACAGCTAAATTTAATATGCATACACTTAAATGTACACACCGCAGTTTGACAATATAATATTTTTGAAAGTTCACTTTTCAAAATAAAGTGTTGGAAAAAATTACTGCTAAAAATAACTCGTCTTGAATGTCCGCGTAAACTTGTTAAATATGTAACACAAAGATTTAATTTTGCTGATTTGCTGTGGGAGTCTTTTGGAGTTTGAGGGACCAATCGATATCGATGACAACAGATAAATAAGCCTTTAATTATGTAGAATTTCCACTTTGAACTATTTTATGCACACGTTCGAAAAGAGATCTATTTGGTGCAGTAATTTGGTGCGCTGCTTTCTAAAATTAGTAACGTTTTGGCATTTGGAACGGACGGACGACGCTAACATACAAAGCAAATTATGTATATTGATGATAGTGCTATATGTTTTCAATGCTATTTTTAGCTTGGTTTACTTAGTAATTAAACGTTGTAGTGGTGTAGCGGTAGCGCGTTGGACTGTCGAACCGAGGGAAAAAAAGAGTCACATGATCGAGCCTCGGTGCTAACAAGGCCCATGGGGAATTGTGGTAGCCACACAATCTCTTGCTCCTTAGTGATACACCATAAAACTTGTGAACGTTACTTCACTTGCCCCATTGGCCGCCATGGTCTGAAAAGGGGTTATTATAATATTATAAACTTATTTTTAAAAAAATACAATAGTTACCTTGCGGTAGGAAAGTAATGCATTGTCACTGATTTTTGTCGGCATCGACAGCTTCCTTCCGTCTCAAGAGATGATGGTGCGTCACCGTTGGGTTGGGTTGCATTTTCTCGAGTGGCTGTGCAGTCCTATCCTTGAGTGACAGTCTTTACCACAGTTTTTACACACGAGTTCTGTGCTTTCAAATGTTTTGGCCTTTCTCCTAGCTCTTCTGTCTGCAGCCTCCTCCATTCTTCGCTCCTCGGCTACCGTGACGCCCTCTTTGACAACTGTGCGCCACGTAGATCGGTCTTCTGCCTTACACTCCCAGTCACTTGTATGTATTTTGGCTGCTTTCATGTCCCTTTGACAGACATCTTTAAATCGCAAGCGTGGGCGACCTGTTTTCCTATTTCATGAAGCAAGTTCACCATATAGGAGGTCCTTCGGGATGCGGTCGGGGCTCATTCTTTTAACATGTCATGCCACCTCAGGCGTCTTTCACTAAGAATTGAGAACATGCTTTGGGTATTGGCACGCGTTAGGACCTCACTATTAGGCACTTTGTCTTGCCATTTAATACCAAGAATGCGACTCCGGCATCTCAAATGGAAGCTGTTAAGCTTGCGCTCTTGTGATGTATAAGTGGTCCATGTCTCGCTCCCATATAGTAGTGTACTGATGACACAGGCTCGATAGACGCACAGTTTGGTTTTTTCCGTTAGCTTGGTGTTTTGCCAGACCCGCTTATTTAGTTTAGCCATTGTTGCAGCTGCCTTGCCAATTCTGCTGTTTATTTCTTCTTCAATGGACAGTGTACTGGAGACCTTGGATTCCAAGTAGGTGAAGCGGTCCACAACCTCCAAGTTTTCCTTATCGATATTTATGATAGGAGGAGGTCTAGTGTCTTGGGCCATAATGTTTGTCTTTTTCAAGCTGATTTGCAGACCAAATTCTTTGCAGGCATTGGAGAAGCTTGACACGAGTTGTTGCAAACCAGATTCTGTATGTGCTGTTATCGCCACATCAATCGGAAATAGTAGCTCTCGAATTAGGACATCCGTCGTTTTGGTGTTGGCTCGGAGGCGGGCAGTGTTGAAAAGTCCTCCATCAGCTCTGGTGTGTAACCAGATTCCCTCACTGCTTTCCTTGAATGCGTTTGGAAGAAGTACAGAGAAGAATACTGCGAAGAGTGTTGGTGCGAGTACACAACCTTGTTTAACTCCGCTGCTGACAGGGAAGGCCTCTGACTTAGCTCCATCGAAGTGCACTGTGCCAAGCATATTTTCATGGAACTGTCAGATGATGGCAAGTAGGTGAGGGGGACAGCCGATTTTTGCCAGTATTTGGAATAGCCCGTTGCGACTGACGAGGTCGAAGGCTTTTGTAAGGTCTACAAAGGCAATGTATAGTGGCATCTGCTGCTCTCTGCATTTGTCCTGGAGCTGTCTTATGGAGAACACCATGTCTATGGTAGACTGACTGGACCGGAAACCAACCACACTGAGATTCGGGATAGACCCGGGATGCTAGGCTTTGTAAACGTGTTAGTATAACGCGGGCAATGGTCTTTCCTACAATACTAAGGAGTGAAATGCCGCGATAATTATTGCAATCACTCCTATCACCTTTGTTTTTAAATAGTGTAGCTATATTTGCATCCTTTAGGTCTTGTGGGATGTAGCCCTGTTCCCAGCAGAGGGACAGAATCTCGTGCAATGGTTGGAGTAAAGCTATCTTGCCACTCTTTAGAACCTCTGATGGTATTCCATCATTCCCAGGCGCTTTTCTATAAGCTAGGCTGTCAATTGCTTTGCTCAGCTCTTCCTGTGTGGGCACGACATCAAGTTCTTCCATTAGTGGCATATCGGGGATGTCTTCTAGAGCACTGCTGGAGACTGTGGTAACTGTTGAATACAATTCAAGATAATGCTTAACCCACCGTTTAAGCTGTGCTGCCTGGTCTTGAATAATTCTCCACTTTTGGACTTTAGGGGCGCAACTTTTGACTTCAAGGGGCCAGTTGCCTTTTTGATGTTTTTGTACATGACTTTTGCATTGCTCATGTCTGCAGCTGATTGTAGCTTAAGCCAGTAGGTGTTGACACATTTACGTGCAACCTTTTGGGCAAGTGACTTGAATGTTTTTAAAGCATGCAACCTGTCGCGTGTATGCTTTTCCTTGTAAGCCATAAGAGATTTCCTTTTTGTTCATCAATCCAGTCCGTGGTTTTGTGAGATTCTGTGCCAAATGCTTGTATTGCGGATGTATAGATTGTGTCCCTCACATGCGTCCATTTGGAGTCAATGGTGACGCATGGGGACGTCTTTTAGAGACTTTCCTTCACCTTGTCTGTGAACAGCTGCGTTTTCGCAGGGTCTTTCATGCAGGAGTTATTGATGCGTGGACTTCCCTTTTTCTTGGTGTGGTACGAGTTTTTCCTCATTATTCGTACTTTGCTGGCGACAAGGGAGTGATCCGTGTCACAGTCGGCACTGTGATAGCTGCGAGTGAGTAGGACGCTGGCTAGTTGTGCATGCCTGGTGATAATGAGGTCCAGCTGGTGCCATTGATGGGATCGAGGGTGTCTCCAAGATACTTGGTGTATATCGTTGCACTTGAAGAAAGTGTTGGTCACACACAAGCCTCGTGATTAGCACAATTCCAGAAGCCTTTGACCATTTTCATTTAACTTTCCTCTTCCAAAGAGTCCAAGGAAGGTGGGCCAGGTTTCGTGGTCACTCCCCACTCTAGCATTGAAATCTCCTAGGAGATAGATTGCCTCGTTTTTTGTGGATGCTGGCTATTGCCTAGTCTAGGATACACACTGGGATGTTTGCTGGGCCCGCAGCTGTTATGAGTCTTAGAGTGAGGATCCTCTCCGTGCCTGATGACGGGGGTTCAATGGATGATAGAAGAGTGTTCTAACAGCGAAACCTACACCAATCTGTTTAGGTTCGTCTTTTGCTCTGCCTTGCCAGAAGAAGGTGTAATTTAGTGAAGGCATGCGATGTCAATATTTAGCCTTTTAAGGTCTCTATCGATTATTCCTGTCTTCAGTGTGTCGTTTATGGACTGCAGCTCATCACATAGTCCTCACGTTCTAGCTAGCAATAAGAAGAGCTGGGGTCTTCTTTTTCTTTTCTGTATTTCTTGGTGCAGTGGCCTTCTTGTTGAGTGGTACTCTAATCTCCACGCACTCAGTGGAGAAGGCATGACACCAGGGATAGCACCTATTTGACTGGGGGCTGCCCAGTTTGAGGCGGGCGGTAGCTGTCCAGTGAGACATTGGTAGTCTCTCCCACCGTCGGAAGCAGCCCCTGGTGCCTAGCTCTACGTCAATTGAGCTTTGGCTTATAACCGGTAACTGCTGCTTCCCGTGTTTTGTCGACACCTTGCGGCGACGCTGGAGTGTCCTCTCTAGAGGTGATGCAAGCCTGGGCGGGTATTATGGAGAATTAGCTGCTTCCCATACAGCATTTCCCCCTCACCACGTCAATGGTGTAACCAAGGGAACGAAGCTGCTGGTTGCCATTGGCGTCGCAGGAGCTGCCGGTATGTACATAAGTCGTATTGTAGACCGCCTATAGGTGCTCCATTTCCTGATTTTCTGTCAGGGTCTACTCCCTTAGCCTTTCCCGCTAGGCAGATGTAGCCGCAAAGCAGCGGAGGATTTGTAGTCGGAGTTTCCTTCTCCTAGATGAACTACCAGCCAAGGTTTTAACGAGCATAATCTACCCGTAGGGGTGCCAGCACCAGGATTCGAACCCGTGACCGATTTTTTATTTTTATTTTAAAATTTTGGTGCCGAAGCGCACTATCACTTTGATAACCGCGCCCCCCCCCCCCTGATTTTTAAATATTTTAAAACCATCATTGTTTTTCTTCGATTTGCTCGGATTCTTACTTTAAGGGTTTAAATAAAAATTTGTTCCATAAATCGGTAATATTTAATAACACGGATAAAATTATAAGTAAATGTAAAACATGTTAAATTTGAATTTCATGCAATTGAAATAATAGTATGTAAAAGCTAAACACTATTTATGTATATTTCAGTACACATTTCCTGTTATTTTATTTGCCAAAACACAATTTTATATTGTATTTGTCTTTTCTTGTTAGAATCTTTTATGTTTGAAATATATTTATTTTTTTAATCTTACGAAATTGTTTCGTTCTTTTTGTCGTTGCAATTATTACAACATTCTTAGTCATTCTTTGCTAAAATATTTCTTAAAAAAAAAAAAAAACAACCCTTATACTAACTATCGTTTAATCATGATAACTGTTCTTGAACATTAATTTTTGGATTTATTATGTTCTTTAAAATTTTTATCATGCTTTTTTAAAAAAATAATTATGTTAATAATAATAATTAGTATTCATTTTAAGTATAGTTAATATTATTAATATTTATGCACAAAATATTTTAACATTAACATTTTATTTTTCTTACATTTAAGTTTCCCTGTATGATTAGATATTAATAGAATTTTAGTAGCAAAATGTTTAAATAATTTTTTTTAAATTCTGTATCAACACTACGAAAAAAAAACAATACAAAAATGATTTAAATTTCAATCAGTATCTGTTTGTATAAAGCATTTTTTGTGTGCACAAAACGAATCACAGGGTTTAGAAAATGAGAATTTCCGTGAAACGTTTGAAATGGCCTCTAGCAAAAGTTATAATGCACTCCTTAATCTTGGCCATAGTACTCGTAGTGTAAATTGATTTTTTAAAAATTGAACTTAGAAAATTGTTTTATTCTAATTTAACCTCTAAACAAATTTGCGATAGAAAAAAAAAAAAAAAAAGGGAAATAAAATATTTTAGAAAAAAAAATTACTTACCGGTTACAGTCGTTATATGTACTCGCACAATAGGGAACATAGTACGGATCAGAATAGGTTGAATTCTGCCTGACAAATGCAATGATCAAGATAACAATCAGAGACTTGAACAAGGTAGACATCTTGTTAGGACACAGGCTGTTTGTCTAATTGGTTGTGTTGTTTCACGGAGTTAAGTACTTTAGTAAGATAATATTTTTAGACGGAAACAAAACAACACAAAAACGTAATTGATCATTCCAAGGGGCGTAATGACTTAACTGCATAGGACTAATTTTGAAAATGCACGTAAAAGCCTCTCAAAGGGACAAACAGAGCATGCATTGTGTCAACCTCACAGGTAATAATAAATGTAAAGTCAGGTTGACAAGTTGGCGTAGTAATGACTATAGTTTTAAAATGAAGAATCATTTGTTTCGAGTTTATTTCACTTTAAAAAATATATTTATAATGAATGATAATTTATTTAAAACAAATTATATACATATTTAATTCTAAAATATTCTAAGCGTCATTAAAAAAAACATACTTTAAATCAAAAACAAAAAAGTATAATTTTCTTTTAAATTGCCATTGAATTGTCTCCCTCTCTTAAACGTACATAATCGTGATCCGCCGTTAGAGTGACATGGAACAATTTCTCGATTAATCGGTAATTTTTCATCGATTGATAATGAATAATAATTCATTGAATTCAAATTATATACATACTTAGTTCTAATTTTTTTTTAGAGTTTTAAATAAGCTTAAATTCTCAAAAATGTGTCATATTTTCTCTTAACATACCCTTTAATTGTCTCCCCTAGGTTGAAGTTCATAGTCGTGATCCGCCGTTAGAGTAACATGGGGACAAAAGTTCGACAGCTACATTGTTCCTGACCGATTGCATTATATTGATTTTTATATTTAAAAGCTAAGACCACTAAGTTTAAGAAATGATGTCCGATTTCAAGACATACAACTAAGAGTTTAACTTTTTCAGTCCTAGATATAATCGTTTTAATTCAACGTTAACACACATTTTAATGTTGAAAGTATCTATTTCACTAACGTAATCTGTGGATTCAACGATTGAAAAAAGTAATAATTTATTTTAAAAAATAACATAAAGATCTATAATTATATTTCTATGTTTGTCAAATTCTGCTGGATATAATACTAAAAATTGTCTTCCTTTAAAAAAAAATCCCTTCCCCAAAAAACGACGCACTAAAAATCTTCAAAAATTCTCGCGACTAGCACCATCCACTCTGATTGTCCTTTGTAAATATTACACCGCATGTCTTAAATTGACGGATCCGCATGGTAAAGTTCCCAGATGGTTGGGGGAAGTGGGAAATTGTCTACAAACAAATAGGTCACTACAGGTTCTTGTCAATCCTAAATATAAAGAATGATGGGATAGACAATTTGTTGTTAGTCTCAGGGTCCGCTAGGAGGAAGGTGCGGTTTTTTAAAAGCGATTTCTTTGGTTTGGATTTCACGGCAGCTTAGTTATTACATTAACGTAGCTGATGTACAGCGTGGTTTCATTTATGTTGTTGGTATGATATGAATGTGTATTTAACTAATTTATGTATTGTTGTCTCCATGTAAAGCGCTGTGAGCCCAGCTCCTAGCTAGGGTGCAGCGCTATTTAAATTATCATTTTATTGTTATTATTATTATTATTATAGTTCATTTTTTAATACTTGTTTTATATGTGCAGTGTTTGTTTGTTGAGAAAGGCCATTTGTCGAAACGTTCGCTGTTTTGTTACGTCCTGTCAGGCTAAGCCATATCCTGTTTACATTTTTTCCATTTACTAAATTATAAGCCTGATTTTTATTCCATTTTATTCCATAAGATCCAAACTACGTGTCTATCAGATCTAAATGTCATGTTTATCGTATAAACCTGGAATGTTGTTATGGGTATCCCCCCGTAGTTTTCTTGCAGGCGTTATTTAACAACAATATGTTTCTCACAATAACAAGTTTAAAGACCTCAATATCACAAAGAGAAGTTTAATGATGTGACATGTTAATTATATACAATTTTACAAGATGAAACTTTTCAGAGACACAACACACACTTGTCTACACCTCGAGTGGCTTCTCTACTCTCATTTAATGCATTCTGGTCTATCCCTTACTTCCGTCACGTGACCCCCTCTCAATCTCACATTTTCTCTTGTGACACATGTCTATCATATCTACCTGTCCTGCCTATCATATCTACCTGTCCTGTCTATCATACCTACCTGTCATGTCTATCATAACTACCTGTCATTTCTATCATATCTATCATATCTACCTGTCCTGTCTATCATACCTACCTGTCATGTCTATCATAACTACCTGTCATTTCTATCACATCTACATGTCCTGTCTATCATATCTACCTTTACTGTCTATCATATCTACCTGTCCTGTCTATCATATCTACCTGTACTGTCTATCATATATACCTGTCATGTCTATCATATCTACCTGTCATGTCTATCATATCTACCTGTCAGGTCTATCATGTCTACCTGCTATGTCTATCATATCTTCCTGTTATGCATGTCATATCTACCTGGCATGTACCTTAGATGTACCTTACATCTCGAATTAAATTTATCTCCTCCACATTAAGTTTTGGCCATGGTTTTCAAGTTACTTTTCAAAAAGTTGGATTTCCAATGTCAAGTATAGTTAAATCGTAAATAGGCCAGATTTCAAAAATCAAAGTGTAACTAGGCCGACCATTCGGAAACTAATACTTGTACCAATTTTTGTTAATATTTCTTTCGACATAATGTTAAAAAAATGACAATGTTGAATTTGATGCTTTTCATGTTCGTATATTTTATAAATTCCGGAAATATCACACAATAACCAATTTTTCTAATTGTTTTAATCTCATTTGACTTATCAATGACAGACTATCTTTATATCGATATCTATAATAATAAAAGGCAGTCGTCAGTCTGGTTCTCGATAGCGATTTTGTACCTCAAAATCTTACAGACTCCTACAGACAAACATTAGCTGAGAAAAATGAAATCTCATTTACATATTAAATAAATTTACTCGGAAGTTCAAAACGAGCTATTTTTGATGCAGTATTTTTATCATCATTTGGTACTGTGTACCTATATTGAAGTGTATCACTTTCTGCCAATCACTACTGTTGTTCTTAGACAACACGCCAAAGAGAAAAGTGCGGAACGTCTGTGGACAGGCTTTACTGCTAGTAATAAAAAATATTTAGTTTTACGATTCTAAATATTTAATTTAGCTATATATATTTCTCAAATAAATATTTAAAAAGAAACAAACTAAAACCAAAATAGTCGTTGCAAAGAGTTTTATTTTAAAATGTATTAAAAGAAACTATTTCAAATATACATTTATTTCAACATGTTAGTTATTCTTATCTTCTTATATGTGGCCATGTCACCGTTGTTGTTAGACGGATTAATAAGCACTTACACCTATAGTAGGTTCGGTTTGTGTACTATGTCACTTACACCTATAGTAGGTTCGGTTTGTGTACTATGTCACTTACACCTATAGTAGGTTCGGTTTGTGTACAATGTCACTTACACCTATGGTAGGTTCGGTTTGTGTACAATGTCACTTACACCTATAGTAGGTTCGGTTTGTGTACAATGTTTGTGTACAATGTCACTTACACCTATAGTAGGTTCGGTTTGTGTACAATGTCACTTACACCTATAGTAGGTTCGGTTTGTGTACAAGGTCACTTACACCTATAGTAGGTTCGGTTTGTGTACAATGTCACTTACACCTATTGTAGGCTCTGTTTGTGTACAATGTCACATACACCAATTGTTGGTTCGGTTTGTGTACAATGTCACTTACAACTTTAGTAGGCTCTGTTTGTGTACAATGTCACATACACCAATTGTAGGTTCGGTTTGTGTACAATGTCACTTACACCAATAGTAGGTTCGGTTTGTGTATGTAACAGGATGGTCGATTCTGACACCATTTAGTGTAACAGGCAGAGGTCCCCGTTTTCTCACTTTCTCGTGATTGACCTCATTTTGCGTTTCTTTGTGGGCTTATGAAACAGTCTCCGCTCTCACACAATAATTCACTTTAATAATCAAATCCAGGAAATATGTTCTTTAATAGTTCAATAACAAATCTGTACACTTATTTTACAATATACAACAATGTTCATTTTGCCTCCACTAGCGTCATCTCTCTCCCTTCAACCTCTCTCTGTGTTCTTGTGTTCTCTTTCTGTCCTTCTCGTGACCACACACACGTGATTTTTTCACTGGCCTCCTTTTTCCCTGACACACCACTTTTCCCACGTGACAGTGTACAATGTCCATCTCCGGCATAGTTTTATAGTAAATATACAGCGTCCATGGTAAAATCCTCGACTGTCGCATATTGCAAAGCATGATGGTCCAACCAATCCTTCACCTTTGGGGAACCTGCATTGAATATAAGGGTCATTCCATCGGTTACATGTTTTTTTTTAAAAACATGTATAAATATATATTGAGATTTATTGTAATGTATTAATATTTCAAACGTTTTTTTAAAAAACTTTTTTCAGAAGTGACTTGTTCTGTTCCTGGCTGTTACCTCAAATTTTGAGATAAAAATACACAGAAAAATCAAGTGCAACATAGCACTGTTATTTGTGTAGTATTTACAGCGGGTAAATACTTGATGTTTATGACTGTGGTAACTTAGCTTCTTTATGGCAATCTTGTGTTACTTGTGTCGATAACGGGTTAATGTCATGTGCGTACTATATAGAAACTCCCTTTCTGTCTCGCGCAATTAGCTTAAAACAAACACATGAATAAATAAATTAGCTGTAAATTAGGGATGCGGAAATTAATGATTAATTTATGTATTGATCGTCAAGAGTTTTTTTTTATCGATTAACAATAATTTTATCGATTAAAATTTATCGATTTTAATTTTTGGTACTTACATTCTCATGCCTCGGAACAATATTATTTATTTAGTCGTTCATACATTAACAAAAGTCATGTCTATTATATCTAACTTAATGTCTGTCAGATCTACCTGGCATGTCTGTCAGATCTACCTGGCATTTATATCATACATATATCATATATACCTAGAATATGCATCTTCTGTATGGGGCCCATCCACCAAAGAAGATTTTGATAAGTTAGAACAAATTAAAAAAAGAGCTGCCAGATTTATTACTGGAGAATATTCAAAACTGACGAGAGTAACACTATTAGTTGAATCATTAAACCTTGAAACACTGGAGGAAAGAAGAACCAATGAGAATAAATTAGTAATTATACATAAGGCAATTAATTCTAATTTAGAAATACAATACAACGATAACTTAATACAACCCTCAAATAGACATACAGATAAAAACACCTTTCTTATTCCATATGCAAGAACAAACACAAGTTTTCTTTCTTTCCTTCCGGTATTCGGGCGTTGAATGGGTTACCTGAAGAAACCAGGAAAGCCTACACTTTATCATCATTTAAAACTCTAGTAAGAATACAGGACTAAACACAAACCATAGAAATACATAGGACGCAATACTCGTCTGTACAGAAGGAGTGTCTGTAACATATAACATAAGATAAGATAAGAAGATACCTGTCATGTCTGTCATATCTACCTGGCATGTCTGTCAGATCTACCTGGCATTTCCTTAAGATCAACTGGCATCTCGAATTAAAATATATTTCCCCAACATCAAGTTTTGGCCATGGTTTCTAAGTTACTTTTCAAATTTGCTGACCAACTTTGCTTATTCAATGTCATTTGAAGTTACATCGCATTTTGCCTAGAATTCTTAATCAAAGCGTGAATAGGCCGACCATTCGGAATCTAATACCGGTAACCAATATCTGTGGGTTTTATTTTTGCGATATAATATTTCAGAAATAACAAAGTTGATTTTGATGCCTGTCATGTACATATATTTTAATAAATTCAGAAAATACCACAAAATAAACAATATTTCTATTTGTTTGATTGTCATTTAACTTACCAATGACTGGTGCTCTTTACTTTGATATCTTTAATAATAAAAGACAGTTGTCGGTCCGGTCCCGATAGAGATTGGTCCCTTGAAGTCCTACAGACTCCTACAGCCAATAACTAGCGGAGAAAACTTAAATGTCATTTACATTTTGAAAAAAAATTAAAGCGGACGTTCATAACGAGTTGAGTATTTTTGTCATCATTCACTACTGTATTCCCTTTTTGAAGTGTGTCACTCCTGCTAATCACTACTCTCACTCCTAGACAACATGCCACCGAAACGACAGTGGAACTTCCTGGGAAGGGCTTTATTGCTCGTAAAAATTTTAGTTCTACATTTCTAAAAAATTAATTTAGCTCTTTATATTTGTACAAACTAAAATAAAAAATCATGTTAAGCCTGGTCCCTTTTGGAACTCAGGACGTGTTAGCGCATTTTCGTATTATGTATCAGTACTTATGTTAGATATCAGCATTATGTAGTTATCAGTAATTGTGTTTAGATTTTAGACATATTTTTATGAATTTTCTTGTGTAATGAATATACCAGAAATTTTTTTAAATTTAAAAGTCATTTCTTGACATTTTAGAATTTTTTATTTTCTCTTTAATCTAACTACAAGTGGTTTGTGGTCACTGAAATAGGACTCATAAATGAAACATTCTAAATTGTAATCAGCTAATCGCCCAAATACTCCGTCAATTGTTGTTTGATAGATCGTGGTTGCCAATCTTGGTGAAAGTAGTTGAATGTTGAAGCTTGTTTCGAAAAAGTTTTCAATTTCTGCCCCTGGGCCACTAAGATCTTGATTGAAGTCACCACAAATGATGACGTAAAACTCTCTAAACTTTTACACATATTCTAATGACCTCAACAAAAAAAAACTAATACTTTTGTTAATACTAAGACTTCCGGCAATGGCGGCCGTTGTCTGCGCCAGTGTTATCTCTCGATTCGCAATGTTTTTTGGTAGTTTTAACGGGTTTTTTTAACCGATCGAGTAACTTAGCGCATTTTCGTATTATGTATCAGTACTTATGTTAGATATCAGCACTATGTAGTTATCAGTAATTGTGTTTAGATTTTAGACATATTTTTATGAATTTTCTTGTGTAATGAATATACCTGACATTTTTTTTATTTAAAAGTCATTTCTTTACATTTTAAAAATTTTTATTTTCTCTTTAATCTAACTACAAGTCACCACAAATGATGACGTAAAACTCTCTAAACTTTTACACATATTTTAATGACGTCAACTAAAAAAAAAAAAAATTCTTTTGCACGATTTCGCACCACTCTTGAATGCTTGAAAAACTATGTATTTGACTTCCGGCAATGGCGGCCGTTCTCTGCGCTAGTGTTACCTCTCGATTCGAAATATTTTTTGGTAGTTTTAACGGGGTTTTTAAACGGATCGAGTAACTGAGTGTTGATGCACAAATGGCAGGTCAGGACATACAAAAAACATATATATATATCATGGGTCTAGGACTTATGGATGATGAGATGTAGGGTGATGACAGACGGACGGACGGACAAAACGGGTGCAATAGAGCATTCGACTTCTCGAAAATGCGCTAAAAATAATAAATTTTTAAAAATAAAATAAAATAAAATATTAAGCGCAAAATAAGAGAGGCGTTACTAATATTTTTATTTTGAAAATATTATGAATACATTTTTAGACATAATCCTTTTGAATTCTTTTATTGCAACTCTGTAGTTAGTTTTATCCTGTTCTTGGTGGCCATGAAATGGGTGTTGTTGGACGCCTTGAAAAGCACTTACAAATATAGTAGGTTCGGTCTCCGTAAAACATTTCTCCTCTGCATCTTCTTATAGTAAATATACAGCGTCCACAGTAAAATCCTTTACCGTCACATATTGATTCGCATGGTAGACCAAAGTCTCCAGTAGGCTTGGGGAATCTGCATTAAATAGAAATGTAATTTCTTCATTTTATACCATGCATAAATAACAACATACAGTCGAACCCACTAATCTCGATCTCGGTTATCTCGCCAACACTATTATCTCGACGCTTTTCGGGAAACCCCTAGGCCGTCGACAGAACCGGATCCGACTGTTTATATTGAATTTAATCGTAATGTAATAATAATTCTGAAGATTTATATATAATTCTACTGTTTTACCCGTCAAAAATGACGGAAATTTTCAAAGTAAATATATTTCAGTTCTTTTTTTTAAACTGTCCCTTTTGTCTCAAAACGGCATAGTTAATTATCGGAAGATGTGGGGGCAAAGAGAGAATAATTAAATTTCATTTCCATTTTGAACAATTGTATGCGGGCTTTGGAAAAGAGTTAGTTTAATGCAGTATTTATTTTTTTCAAAGCTTTTAAGCGGTGGGTTTTCTCAAATTTACCGTTGCGAAAGGCACACATATCTAATTATAAATTTTGATGATATAATATACAAATATATATATGTTATGAGAAAACCTCTGGGTTCAGGCTGCGCGTTATATAAGTTTGCATGAATAATAATGGCATGATCGTGACAATTGTAAATGAATAGATTCTACATACAGAAAAATATTTTGATGTCTGAAGTATTCACAAATATTGTCAACTTGCGGCATTGAATAGTGCATACCAATTATGACTGCACCAATAAATCAGCGCAGTGCATTGAAAATAAAATACGTGACTGTAATGTAATATATATCAAGTACATCTGTGATTTGAAGCCGTCTAAACTTCATTGAAGATTATGATTTGTCAGTTTATTCGCCCTATTTGTCCATACATTTTTACTACAACAATATAAAAAAGCAGGTAAAAAATAAAATGTAACTATTTACCCTTGTAAATAGCAAATAACAATATTGCATGAAACGTAATAAGCAAAGTTTGTCAGTGAATTAAAGAAATGATAAAATATCAACAATTAATCGTAGTTACAATGAAGTATATACGTTTTGAGAATTGAAATTAACGCTTTCATTACTGTTATGTTAATCAAATACAACATAGTACTGTGTTTTGGTATAGTATTTACACGGCCTGAAATAGGAGCTTACAGCGCTTTAATACTTTATGTTTATGATTGTGGTAACTTAGGTACTATATATACCAATCTTGTATTGATAACATGTTAAAATAATTTACATACTATCTGCAAACTCCAGCGCGAATAGCTTAAAACAAACTAGTTTATAAATATTTGCTAAAATGTAGGGATGTGGTAATTAACGATTAATGAATCGATTAATCGTTAAGAATTTTAATCGATTACAATTAATTTTATCAATCAAAATTTAAGGCAATATTTCTAATAGTCATTTTCCTTTTATATGTAGTTCATATTAGGAATAAAACTACATTTGGGCTCCCGCCTGAAGGGATATTTTACTTTTTTTCCACCTGCTACCATCGTGGTAGTGTATTTAACAACCCCCCAATTTTTCATGCGTCTACCTATTCGGGAAATAGAAGTATTAGTGATTTTAAATTGTTGTATAGCTCATATATTAAGGGAAATTTTTTTTTGAGCCCCGGCGCCCATGAGTGTTAATATCAATATACTTTTACGCCAATTTTCGTACCCAACAACTTCCCAAATTTTCAGGTGTCCTACCTACACCGGAAGTTAGAGAATCAGTGAGTGAGGGCTTTTGATTTTATTAGTATACTAGCAATTTACCCACGCTTTGCTGCGAAATTATGATTTCAGTTAGCGTTGAGAACCCGCGTAACATCCATTAAAACACCTATTGATTTTAATCCGAATCAATATGGATATAATAAATATATTAACTTCAACCGTTCAGGCTCCTACGTACACAAGAATTTGGCGATTTAAAGATGTGTCTTTTTATATAATTCATATTGGGAAAAGACTATATTTCGGCAATCATCCCCCTAGTGAGAGGTGACTCAATATTTTTTGCCTCTTACCATTGGGGGGGGGGCATCTCAACAACTTCCAAAAGTTTAAAGTTTCTACCTACACTGCTACATGGAAACTTGGAGAATTAGTGTTGATTCAGTTTTATATAGCCCATTTTAGGTGAAAAAAAAGATTTGGGCCCCCGTAGACCCATGAGAGGAAAATTTTAAAATTTATATAATTATTTTTCCTTGTCTTCCTACACGGGATATAATATTTTCAATATTTAAATATCTCATAAAAGAAATAAAACGTTTTTGGGGCCCGGCTCCCATAAGTGTGTATTTCAAATTTCTTTTACACCATCTTTCGTCGTGAGTGGATACAATTTTCCAAAGTTTCATGCTCCTACCTACTTTGATAATTAGAGCATTAGTGATGTGTCGGTTTATAATATAAGAAAAACTATAATTGGGCCCCGGTCCCCCATGATAGGGAATTTTAACATTTTTTGTTGCCCATTTTTGTCGGGAGCGTGTACTCAAAAAATTAACCAAAGTTTCATGCTTCTACCTATACGGAAAATATGAGAATTAGTGATTTTTAATTTTTATATAGCTCATATAAAGAAAAAACCGCTTTGGGGGCCCTGGCCCGAATGAGTGGGAAATTAACTCTTTTCCCCCATTATAATTGGGAGCATGTACTTAACGAATTTCAAAAGTTTCATTCTTCTACCTACACGTGTCAATGTTAAAAGTATTTGTTTCGCCAACATTATCTCATTCACTGTTGGTTCAGTGGAATAAAAAAATGTATACAATTAAATATATATAATTTTGTATGTAAGATTCTGTTAGATATAATAACAAAAATTGTATTAAAATGGACTACGTTCATTGCTGTACCGTCAAAACTTACATTTATAATAAATTAGGATTAAAAAGAAAACTTAGTCTAAGTTTTTATATTTTCATGCATATTCTTTAAAAAAAGTAGGTTAAAGCCATTCTATTCTAACATGCAAGTACGTGAAGTTGGAGTCGGTAAATGAAAGTCTTTGCTAATTAATGTTGTTGTTTTTTTTGTTGTATTTTGCAGTTTGAGTTCCTAGTCTCCTAAAGAAAATATTGTAAATTAATTTATATTAATGTGTCTTCGTTTCCATATATATATATATATATTTATATTTATCAAACATCAGCTAACAGGATTAAAAAAAAACATTGGCTTAAGGACATTGTTTGGTAACACCAGCCAAAAACGCATGAATCAACAAAGGTGGTGTGTATTAATTTGGGTCATCCGGATTTGATTACTGAGTTTTGTCGAGAGTCATATGTGTATCCGGTGGAGAAAACTTTTAAGTCTTTCCCTTATAGAGAGTGCGACTTAAAATTGATGACAGAAAACTTGAAAGTCTTTCCCCCCTTATAGAGAGTGCGACTTAAAATTGATGACAGAAAACTTGAAAGTCTTTCCCTTATAGAGAGTGCGACTTAAAATTGATGACAGGACCTTTTCAACAACGTTAGACTAAATTTGTACCACGCTCACTCACATTATCCTGTTACTGCTTGATTTATTGGCTAATGAAGGCTGATTCCGAAAATATTGTTCATGGTGTATCGTCCAAATTTAAAATTATGATTTATTGAAAGAAAGTCTTAATTTTTCCAATATAAAAGAGAAAATTGGTTTTAAATGACTAATTGATTACACATTAATAACTTCATTGTAAATAGAAGTTCTACACAATGACCAAGAACTATTACAGTATTTAAAGCGGCGCGTTTTATTGTAGCGTCACAATTCTTACCCCCCTCCCCACCCTTTTTCACACACTGTCACAAAAGTGTGACCCTCCTACCCCTTAGGAGAGTGACGTCATTTACGGACGTCCCCTTTGCTTTGTATTTCCAGGATATATATTTGGTGAAAGGTCATTCTCTTTTTGTGCAGACAAACAATGGAATTCTCTTCCATTACACATCCGTAGTGTTTCAACTACTAAGTCCTTGTTGCTAATTTTGTCCGGTCAGTGAAAACTGAGAATCATTCTTAGACAAATAGGGATAAAGATCTTCATTCTGGCCTTATTTACGGCTATTGTTCTCAATGTCCCGGCTCTCTATAGCCGCACAGGCTTCACCATAGCGTTAACTTGCAGCCTAAGTTGTTGGAGACTCAAACATTCTTGAGTTTTTGGAAAGCTGTTCTTATTTTTCCGTTTCTTATATTTACACTAGCATCTATACTGCCTTGTTTATCTACCTCGCTGTCAAGGTTAACTAGATGCATTGTGTATGTTTAGACCCATGCTTTGATTTGTTTTACTCTGCATCAGTAATTGGGTTTGTGCAAGAAGGACAAAAAAGAAAGGAAAAAAAAGAAAACAGATTTGAGCAAGACCCGCACACGAACGCGCAAAATTAAGTCCCAGAAAGAGTATGTAGATGCAAATAACAAAGTTAAGAAAATCAACAAGACGGAAAAAAAGTAATTTGGTGCTAAACTTGCTCGGGAAGCAGATGATGCAGCTGATAGGGGGAACGTATGGGAACTCTTTAATGCCATTAAGACGCCATCTAGGAAATTTAGCAAGGTAGAGAGACCAGCGAATGATAAAAAGAGAAACGCCATTCCAAGTGAAGATCATCAGAGAGCGAGATGGAATGAACACTTTAAAGAGCTTTTAAACATGCCGAAACCAAAGAACACACAAAATATTCAACCAGTTGATAATGAACTACTAATCGACTGTAATATTCCCACTAAAGAGGAGATTATCAGGGCCATTAAACAACTCAGAAATGGAAGGCTGCAGGACCTGATGGCATCCCAACAGAGGCACTGAAGGCGGACTTGGAAACCAGTGTGGAAATGTTACACCGTCTGTTTATGAAGATATGGGAAGAGGAGCAAGATTCTTCCGATTGCACAGAGGAATAACTTCTCAAGGTCCGAAGAAGGGGGTTTTAAGATACTGCTCCTACTACAGAGAAATAACCATGCTTTCCATCCCTGGAAAGATTTTCAAACCGTGTACTATTTAACAGGATGTAAAACGCTGTAGACCCTTTGCTGCGGAACTCACAAGCTGTTTTTTGCATTACCAGATCCTACACTGACCAGATATCGACGTGACACATTATTCTAGAGCAGTCATTAGAGTGTAACTCATCTCTCAATTTTGTTGACTATGAAAAAGTCTTCGACAGTGTGCACAGACAAACACTGTGGAGATTGCTAAGGCACTTTGGGGTGCCACAGAATATTACTTATATAATCAGAAACATGTATGAAGGGATGAATTGCCGAGTTGTCAATGTTCAGTAGGTTACAGATGCTTTCCGGGTGAAGACTGGCGTCAGACAAGGTTGCTTGCTGTCACCGTTTCTGTTCCTATTAGCCATTGATTCGGAAATGAAAACATCTACACTGCCGAACAGGAAAGGCATCCAAAGGATAAATTTGATCATCTTTAGTTAACTGTTGAGGAAAGACAGGAGTCAGGAATACAATTGTGTGAATATAAATATGTACTAACAGTTATTTAGATTTGAAAATTTGATCGCCAATGTGCAAAAATGCCATGAAGGTCTTCCTCAAGTAACAAAGTCCAGAATTACAGTTTGAGTACATCACAATAATTATGTTACATTAACTTTTCTTTACTTAAACTTCTTAGGTTAAAAACATAAATCTTGTTTTTAGCTTTTATATCTGTAGTGGGCATTAAATTTTAGACGTTGATGTAAGTAAATGATTTAATTTACTTAGTTAGTAACTAATATAATAAATATTTATTAAAATAACCAGGAAATTTCAAGAAATATGTATTTGATATTATACTAAAAAATATATGTTTTCAAAACCAGCAATAGAAATGATTTTACAAGAATTGAAAAAATAAATTCAAAATACTATTTAAACACAATTAAAATGATTGACAATAAAGTCAATGAAATAACCATTTTTTAAAATATGACATTTCTTAACAGTGTTAATAACACCCATAGATATAGAGCGTACTAGAATGATAAAGGCTAAAAAAAACCTTTTAAACACAAAAATACAATATAGTGAGTACAAAAAGGTATGCAATCACAGCAAAAACTTTTAATAAATCAAAAAGTTCTTTGTTAGTTCGGTATGGCACAAATCAATCTCTTTTCTCAGCAGGAAGAAGCATGACAAAATAATTTTTAGTATAGCCCTTTTGTCTGAGGGTGTGATAGATTAAATTGGAACTTACACCTTACAGAGCTGGTTTTAAGCATCACCATGAATAACAATGACATTAAACAATGTTTAATAAACAAATCGCGCTAACATTGTTTGAATAAAAAAATCCAAATCATAAAGAGAGAATGAATAACTATTATGAACTTTAACGCTAATAAAAACAAAAGGGAAAATGTAGACTGAGAGAAGACGACTTCGACTGTTATTTCCAAATAATATATTCGGCGCCTCTTGAAAGAAAATAATTAAATAAATAAATACATATAAAGATATGAAATTTTGGTATTAGTGAAGTCAAAATTGTCCTCGCCTCACACGGTGAGGGGCGTGGGATTTAGCCCACGTTGAAGCCATAACATTTTTGTGTTAACTGATTATTGCGGTGGTTTCCAATTTTTTTTGGTCCATTGAACCAATTTTATAATCAAAACTTATCCACGGACCTCAAATAAAAAACCCCTGCATAAATGCATAAAAAAATAATTTAAATAAAGCAATCAAGTGATTATGATGAAGTATTTATTGCAATTATAACTCTTGTTTAACATTGTATAATTTAAACAATGACTTTGATAAACGTGATTATATTTTTTGAGTGTATTTTTATCTGAATCAATGTTTGTGAGTAGCAACCACAAATTTAGCATTAATTTCTAGCCGGTTTCTATTTTTGTGATAAGGTTCATAACGACATTAATTCACGTGAACAGGAAAGCAGTCAACAATTTCTGTACAATCTATATATATAATTCTCTACGTGGTCCTCCCATGCAGGACAAGACCTCTGACCCCACCGACTAATCAGATTGCAAGAAGAGATAGTAAACATTCAACATTTCGTTGAATTGAAGTCAATCACTATGTTCGTTCGGAACAACCAAATAACATTTAATGTATAGTGTAATGGCTATAACATTCGCCAACACACGGAAATATCATTTTTAATCCCCAGCTAAGACATAACGTTTTTAATTTTTAAAAATGTATCTGTTTGTGCCCGTTCATAGCCCACTATCTTTTCCATCGCCATAACAAGCACAAGACGAGAGGGAATAAGCATGACGAATGACCTTTGTCAGGTTATGCTTATAAGTTTATGGTTGCCAAGCTAGCTTGGTGGCAAGTAGCTAACCACAGTGCACATTTTTCCAGATCAACAATGAGTCGCAGTTATCCATGCATCCGAGGTTCATTCGCGCTGTTCTGTTTTCATCGTGATGTAGTTAGTGTCTGTTCACCTCCACCCCCCACCCCCACTTTCTTTGCCATATCTATGAGCAAATCTGCGGCGTATTATACGCCGCGGGCATCTAGTAACCAATAAATTAGGATATAAAATTTGAATCTGTTTATGTAAAAATAGTTTGTGACATCGATCAAACATTGGTTAAGCTCCTAATTTGGGGATATTTCTATAAGCTGCTTCTGTGTTGGTAAGGATTTATTCGTGTTTGTTCATGCGCAAAAGGATTCAACTACCAGTCGGGAATATTCAGGCAAAAAATATCCTCAAATTTTTGGTCTAGGTCTACATGCAGAGTCATTAATTGTTGACGGTGAGTCAACAAATTTTACCTCCATTTTTTAATTTTAAAAAGATTTGGTAACTGAAAACATTATATTATCCCGAAGCTTTGTACAGAAAAGGGTTTGCAAACAAACGTAGATATGACACTTGTGTGTGTGTGTGTCCAATAACCTTGTGGTAGTGATGGGTTTTAATGTTTCCATAAAAACTTTTTCGGGGTTTGGTAGACCTTGGCAGCGCCTATTTCCTCTCCAGGTCAGCGGAGGACATTTTTTAGCGATAGTCATTCATCATTCTTAAGGTGGCTTTGCGTTGACTCGATCTTACGCCACTCAGCTTGTGAGGCGAGTGCACTGTTGAATTCGCTATCCAGTTTTGATTAAATTGAATTGGTTTCTTTTTTTTAAATAAAAAATTATTTCGTTAAATTTCAACACTGAATTAAACAGAGCATCAAATCGATTTACTATTTTATAAACATGCAACGTAGTGCAGTTGGAAAAAATTAAACGATTAGAGTCTTGTTCATTAATCTTCTGTACAGAAGGAGCGTCTGTAACATATAAGATAAGATTTACCAAACAATGTAAAGCAAATAATCTTTCATTGAAGGCATTCCTTTTGATATTTTAAGCTTCTCTAATGACATATTCTAAGGATCCATGCAAACACTCACTAAGATTTTTTGGAAAATAAATGATGTGAATAAATTACACGATGTAAAGAGAATTAATTTTGTACAGCATGATTCAGGTATGACAGAAAGTGAAGGGTATAGCATTAACTTTTACACAAAAATTTAACTCAGTTAATTATGTCTAACTTTTCTTATCTGTTTCCAAACATTTAACAATGTTTTAAAATATTTAACAACACTGAATGTTCTGCCTTTTTTCTACAGCTCACTAATTCCCTTACCTGTTGTGAAAAACAACTGGTCATAATTTTACAATTTTTCAATGGAGTACTGCAGGAGCGCCCTTTTTAAAAAAAGTTATTAATGATAAGAAACATGATACAATTTAAATAAATATAACGTACCGACACTTCGAAATTTACCCAACCTATATAAATCCTCATTGATGCACGTTACTAAAATTATGAATTTTTCTGACCTACCTATTAAGTTTCTGCATTTCTTACGCATCAAGCTTTACCTCTAAATAAACCAAGTAAATATATTTTGATTGGTTATAGCTGTGAAAATTACCGTAGGTCCAATTCCTACATAACGAAATAAAACATTGCACTCTACGACTGATGATAGTATTTTGTTAGTAGAAACGGTTTCCATTTTATATATTATTATTTATTTTAATTTCTATTATTAAAAATTAGATCTCAATTTTATCAATTAAAAAAAAATTCAGTGGACTGCTGACAATGTTCGGGGCCCCAAAATCAATTTTAATTTTCCACGGACCCCCTGAAAGATTTCAGGGACCCCTGAGAGTCCAAAGGGACTATTTTGGTAACCACTGGACTATTGTTGAAAAGTCCTTTGCTGATCTGGAGAGGAGATTAACCTCGCCAGGTCTACCGAGCCCCGAAAAAGTTCTAATGAAAACATTAGAAACCCTTTGCAACCAAGAGGTTATGGGACCCGACACAAAAAACACATAAAGAGTTGTTGTTTGTTGAGTTGAGCCATCTCGTCCATGAAGGACATCCACCGATCATCGTCGACGTCTGCACTTCCTCGTTCGACAAAGGCCTGCTACAGGAGACCTCCAGACATCTCTATCCTCCAGGATCTTCCATTTATGGTCAATTCTCTTGATGTCTGCCTCAATTTCTCGGCGCAAAGTGTGTCCTGGACGTCCTCCTTTCTGTTTACCCTTTGTGTTCCATTTCAGGGCTGGTCTTGTTGTATTAGAAGCAGGTTTTCATAGGGTATGACCAATATTTGTAAAGGCGTTAACTAATAAAGGACATTGTGTGTAGCTTATCGTAATGAAATGAGATCAATCTAAATATGTAGGCTGGAAGTTTTTGTCTGAACGATGTACCATATATTTGCAAAAAAAAACACATACAGTTCTTAAAACTCTCAAATTTTTAATCACTTCAATATATTTATATATATAGAGCTTTTTCTGATATCTTGTGTCATAGTTTGTTGATTTGTCCTTTATTTTTATTTTAAATTAATATTAAGGCTGCGAAAATTTACTATTAATTTTCTCGATTAATCTTTAAAAATTTAACGGTTAAATCATTTTTAACGATTGATGGAATCATCAATTATAAATTATTCGAGGAATTTCTCTTTTAATAACGACCGATAATAATAACTTTTCAGACGATTACACAAACATTTTGGTTTTAAACTACTGACTGACGTAAATGTTTAAAATGTTAATTAATTTTGTCTACCATGGTTCTATCATTTCGCCTACTTGTAAAGCAAAATCAAAAGCGTTTCAAGCTAATGGCAGTAATTAAGTCTGATTCAGAGACAGAAAAGGATGACATCCCGTCTAGTGAATGACTGCGATACAAAATGGAGATGATTTTTTCTGAATCCATTCATCCTCTACAATGGAAAGACTTGAAATATACCGAATTCCAATTATGTCATTTCTTGGAAGGAACGTTTTGTGCAAACACTTGCCTCAGTTCCCATGTGAAAAATTTTTCAGCTCGACTGGTCATATTGTCAATTCTACCCGCTCATCACCTAAACCAAATAATGATGACATATCAAGAAGACAATCCAGTGTTATATAGATTTTCAACAAGAACGTATAATAAATATTACTTGTGAAATAATAAATTAAAATGTTTGGCTTCAATTGAAATTAACGATTAATTCATCGTTAATTTTTAATGTCAAAGAATAAGTTTAAAGTAAGTGTTATGAGCCCGAATTGCTCTTTTATGATATAGTGTGTCATAAGAATTTAAATAGAAATTGTATTACTTATGTAGTACTTTCTTTTTGTACTTATTAAGTCATTAGACAAATTCAATACTGTTGTATTAGTTTAATAATAAATATAAAATGTATTATTTTCATAACAAAATTTATTAAAAAAAGAAGTAAAATAACAAATCCTCTCTTGCACTACTGGCTCCTTGCATTGATTCCTTAATGGTATCCAGTGGAATGATTACTTAGTCAAAATGAAAAGTTATATATATATATATATTTCACTATTACAAAGCAACCTTGAGAAAAATGTAAAGACAAACACAGCATTGGTCTCACTAAATTGTACTTCAACTTTTGAAGAACAACTTTTCCAAGATGACGCTGCTTTGGTAAAATTATTTGAAAAATTATCTTTACAATATCATTTCAACTAAGTTGCCAAAATAATATTTCTAACATAATACCATTGTGCAACCAAAAGAAGTACTTTTTTCAATTATCACTTGAAATAAAGTTGCTATTTCACCATCTTTAACAACACATGAGTAACGTTATGTTTTCTCACAAACAAATGACATAGATTCAGAACACTTAGCGTCATTTAATTGACCGAGATATTCCCGTTTGTACACACAATCTTCCTTTCCCCTAGAATTGTCTGGCTGGAGGGGTTCAAAGATGAGGGATTTGAGTAGACCAAACATATCCAGTGTTTGACCACTGCCTGACCACACGAATGTCCCCTCTGTGACCATGTCGTCGAGTCCGATCCAGATTCTTTCCGTAAAGTTCATAATGAAGTTTAGAAGTTCAAATTTGCCTAAACTGTCCGCCATGTAAAGATGTGAGTCGAGACATGCGCAGACAGAAGTAGCGTCTGTGTAGTTGAGGTGGTTCGTGTAGTAGGCAACGTTAGCGGAGATAAGACCCGTCAAATCACTTTTGATGCTGTAATGGAGTTAAAATATATAATAGGTTGAAGTTCTACTCCATGATTGAGAAATCATGGTTTAAATAATTAATGTGCGTTATAAATTAATCTGGAATACAGTTATATTTGTGTAGATTAATTTGAACAAATTCAAAATGCGTATTTAAAACTTGCTAAAATGGTACTTAAACAAGAAAAGTGCAGAGTCACCAATGTGTTTGCCGTGTCATGTTTACCACATGCCTTATTTTTTACTGAACATACATAAATAATTTCACATGTTTAATTTGAAATTTTCAAATATTTTATCTTGCATGCCATAGAAAATTATTAGATAACAAGAATGTACACAAATTTAATCACTTTCTATTTATTTATCCAAAACTAATTTCCGTTCAATTACAGTCGGTTTATCCGTAATTGTATATAGATATGCACAAGAGTTGATAATTAAATATAGAGATTTCAAATAATTTTATTTTCATTCTTTGAAATTTGTATAAGAAAGAGTATATTTGAAAATTTCTGACATAGTTTGATATCATTGCTAATTTCTATGTAGTTGATTATTCCCTCTAACAATTTAATTTTTTTAAAACCTTAAAAAAAGCAAGTTTTTCATTATAAATCCATTATATACGAGACTTTACTATTAGAATGTTCATTATAATACGCAGGGCAAAACAATCCGAAATTAAACATATTATGCACCACAACACTATATCTCAAAAAAAAAAAATAATTATAATAATATGATATAAAGAGATAAATAAAATAATTTAAAAATTCAATAACTTAATTACTGTTCATTCGATCGATTTGAAATTTTGATACATCATTTCTAGTATTAGCATAAGTCCGCCTGCAAAGTGTCAGCTCGCTAGCTTACGAGAAAGTGGGTTGAAATAGATCCATAATTTTTCGGCACGGTCGGTCGGTCGCACGGGCTCAGCCACCACAAGTTAATATAAAGGATTTAAAAAGCAAAAATTTCAGTAAAATAAATAAAGATATAATTAAGCAAAATCCTTTAAATGAGATAAAACATAACATTTTCAATGAATATTGATCAAAATGTTGCCTGTTAGTTATATATCTCAATCAACTTCTAACTATTTAATTTAATATGAAATGTAGAGGTAATCCATTAAAACTTACACACAATCGGTCTAAATGCTATTATACACTGTATTTTATGTTTCACCTTACGTTGTGTTTACGCGCCAACTTTCAATGAATTTTAACAGAAGACTTAAAGACCCTGGTCTTGAATAAATGACTAGGTGTCTTTAATTCGGCGTGCATGGGGTGCTAAGGAGGGGTAGTACCTCTGGTGGGGGGACACGTCGTACTCTCTAGGGGGTAGTTCTCCCACTTTTGGTCCCCACTTGACACTCAGCTCTCACCAGTGGCTCCTAGAAACTGTAGCGTGCGCAGTGGCCACACCCCGGACAACAGCTTCGACTGGCTGGCTAAACCTGGTGAGGGTAGCCGTGGGTCTCAAACCCTCGGTGACCTAGGTATGTCTACCTGTGCACATGAAGACTGGACTCGATGGACTGAGCGGAGGAACCACTAGATGGTCAACGGTCAAGAAGGCGAGTCTCAGCTAAGTGTGGTGGAACGCTAAGGGCATGACAAGACAGACAGGACATCATGGCCATCCACTGCACCAGTCTCCATCACCAGCCGTCTTGACTCTGTCGTGCCTCTGGATCATGATGGTTTCGGGTCAGAGAGTGAGATCGACGAACTGCGCAACTCTTTCTCACTTAAATCCAAGTCACCGCGCAAGTCACTTTCTTCATCCATCCCATCCCATAACTCACCTCACCACCAAGTCCTGTGGAGACAGGCAAGCGACGAAGCGGCAGGTGTGGGTACACTGGGAGCCATAGCCGCGACCCTGCACACAGGCGGCCCAGGGCATTGGATCGTTCTTCACCGACACGGAGCAGAGGTGGAGTCCGGCAGCCCCTGGGTGACTGAGCAGCCCTTTTTAGGAATGCACTGCTCACCTCCATGGCATGAGGAAGGGGCTAGAAAAGGTGCCCTAAACATTGCCTGCTCCAGCCTTCCCTAGCCAGCTTACCGCGGCTGGTGGGGACCCTATACCAGCGGTCGAAATATAAAAAAGAAATTGAGGATAGTTCCTCTCACATTGGGCGCATGGAATGTGCGCACCCTCTTGGACAGAGATGATGCAAAAAGACCTCAGAGGAGAACCGCCCTGACTGGAAAAGAACTCGCCAGGTATAACATAGACATCGCAGCCCTGAGCGAGACAAGGCTTGCGGGCGAAGGTGAGCTCTGTGAAAAAGGCGCCGGCTACAAATTCTTCTGGAGTGGCAGACCCATCGAGGAGTGTCGTGAAGCAGGAGTTGGCTTTGCGGTGAGGACAACCCTTGTTGGAAAAATGACTGGACTACCCAAGGGACTGAATGACAGGCTCATGACCATGAAACTTCCACTGTTAGCTGGTAAGAAGCATGTCACCATCATCAGTGCATACGCCCCAACCATGACAACCCAGATGAAGTCAAGGCAAAGTTTTACGAAGAACTTCACGCACTCATTGCCGACGTTCCAAAGCAGGACAAGCTCATCTTGCTAGGTGACTTCAACGCAAGAGTTGGTGAGGACTACTGTACCTGGGAGGGAGTACTTGGACACCATGGAGTGGGCCAATGCAACAGCAATGGCCTTTTTCTGCTTCAGACTAGTGCTGAACATGAACTGCTAATCACCAACACGATCTTCCCCCTCCCTACCCGCAATAGGACATCATGGATGCACCCCCTCTCGAAGCACTGGCATCTTATTGACTATGTCATCTTTAGGAAGAGGGACAGACAGGATGTAAGAGTGACCAAGTCCATGTGCGGTGCTGAATGCTGGACAGACCACCGCCTCATCCTCTCCAAGCTCAACATTCGTATTCAACCTAAACAGCGCCCGCAAGGGAAGAAGGCCCCAAACGGCTGAATGTTGCCAAGCTGAAGACCACCAGTGGCAAGCAGTCACTCGTGATTGCTCTGGAGGAGCGCTTAAGATCCACCTCCCCGGAAAACCAGAACGTGGAGGCAGATTGGACATCGCTTAGAGAGCTGATTTACACCTCAGCTACAGAGACCCTGGGGCCCCAGACCAGAAAAAATAAGGACTGGTTTGACGAGAATTGCGAAGTCATCAAGCAGTTACTGGATGAGAAACACCAACTCCACCAAGCTTACCTCAATAACCCAAAATCCACTTCAAGGAGAGAAGCATTCAACAACATACGTAGAATTGTACAGCAGAAACTCCGTCAGATGCAGGACGATTGGCTCAGCAAAAAAGCTGATGAGATCCAATGCTATCTTATCTTATCTTATCTTAGATATACAGACGCTCCTTCTATGCAGAAGATAATTGCGTCCACAGACCATGAGAGATGATCTGTTGGCAAGTGATGCAGCGGTCACAGGCCACGGCTATAGGGGTTCCACGCATTACCCCAGCCGCCTAACTATTGTCTAGTTAGGTACCCATTCGGAGCTGGGTGGCTCGGAGACTCCTCAGGCCCCGAGAACAAATCCTCACCCTCGTGTGGATTCGAACTCGTGACAATCGGTATGACAGTCAAGAGCGCTACCTCTCGACCACCACGTCCCACAGACAGGCGTGATTATAAGCATTTCTACAAAGCCTTGAGAGAAGTGTATGGCCCAACGTCCCCAGGCTCAAATCCACTTCTCAGCGAAGACGGCAACACGCTCATCTCGGACAAAGGGAAGATCTTGGAGAGGTGGGCTGAACATTTTAACAACATCCTTAATCGCCCATCGGCAATCAATGAAGAAGCCATCAATCGTCTCCCCAAGTGCCAACAAACAAGGCACTGGATGACCCACCTACCTTGCTCGAGACCCAGAAAGCAATATGTCTACTTTCAAGTGGCAAAGCACCTGGTTCAGATGCCATACCAGCTGAGGTATACAAGGAAGGGGGACCAGCCCTAACTGAAAGGCTCCACCAGATATTTCTCTTGATATGGGAGCAAGAGAGGATCCCGCAGGATTTCAAAGATGCATCCATTGTACATCTTTATAAAGGAAAGGGAAATATACTGGTTTGTGACAACCACAGAAGCATATCCCTGTTTTCTATCGCAGGAAAGATCCTAGCCAGAATCCTGCTAAACCGCCTCACAGTCACAGCTCATCTTGACCAAGGACTCCTGCCTGAAAGCCAGTGTGGCTTCCGAAGAGAGCGAGGAACCATCGACATGATTTTTGCTGCCAGGCAACTACAAGAAAAATGCCATGAGCAGAACTCTGACCTTTTCTCCACCTATGTTGACCTAACCAAGGCATTCTACACAGTTGGCAGAGAGGGTTTGTGGAAGATCATGGAGAAGTATGGTTGCCCAAGCAAATTCATTTCCTTGGTTCAACAATTCCACGAGGGCATGCAGGCCAGAGTCCAGGACAGAGGAGAGTCATCTGACCCTTTTCCTGTCACAAACGGTGGCAAGCAAAGATGCGTCCTGGCCCCAACGCTATTCAGCATCATGTTCTCTGCCATGCTGACAGAGGCCTTCAGAAACGAAGATGTTGGTGTTAAGCTGAGGTACCGTACGGATGGCAAACTGTTCAACCTTCGGAGGCTTCAGGCAAAAACCAAGGTCAGGACAGACACAATCAGGGACCTGCTCTTTGCAGACAATTGTGCCCTCAATGCTGCCTCAGAGGATGACATAAAACGCAGTGTTA
>MUZC01004646.1:562402-577935 GCA_002072015.1 Radix auricularia | reverse complement strand
GGGTCCTCAAAGCTTTGTGACGTCATGTCGGAAAAAAAGGTGTGGGGTCTAAGTTTTTGTGACAAAGTATGACGCGGGGGGGGATAGGTAACGTCGCGTGACGTCATTTATGGGCGCCCCCTGAAGGGGTGACACCATGAGCTACCGCCCCTGGTGACACCAACCCTAGCGACGCCCCTGGGAAGTGACCCTGCTATTTTAAGTTAATTTACCTCATTCTGCAGTTTAGAGCACACGAAGACTTTGACAGGGCGGTCCAGCCAGGTGCTAAACGAGTCGGTCCACAGGGAGTGGGGCGGGACTTGTAGAATGTGACGTCAACATTTCTGGAAGATGTGGTCAGCTTAATGGGAATAACACAACACAACAAAACTGTGGACGATTGTTTATAAGTGTTGTTTTAGTTCTATTGAAATTATGAACAATACTTGGTAAACGGTAAATAAACAAAATTAAATTATAACCATCAAAATTAATCTTATTTATGCTTTTCAATGCTAGAGTTAAAAAATAATGTTTTAAACACGTTGTATTTAACAAAATTATTCAGTGGAAATAAATAAATGTATTTAAATAAATCTTAAATTAAAACTTAAAAAAAAACAAAAAAACAAGAGAAGAACTAAAACTTTACCTAACGTGAAATGGAGTTGAAAATTCATGCTGATAAACTGTTAATGTAATAGTCTCACCCAAATTTCGTTCACGGCTGTAAAAGCCATAGGCAGATACTCCTAACAGACGAACAAACTGCTTCACGACATCAAATTCCCAAATCTCCTTTGCCCTTATATAAAGTGAAGAAAAAAACGATTCAACAAATCTCGGTCATATTTGTAAAGTTCTAGTCCCAGGTTGACATTAATTAACAGACTGCATTCAGATACAAAGCAAAATGTAAACAAATCCCATTGGTGCTATTGATTCAAAACAAACCTCCTTACTACAGACAAAGTTCAACGGACTAAAGAGATTGGTCTTTTTTAGCAGTTACAATTACAATATTTGCCTACTTAAAACATTTAATGTTTTTCTGTTGGATTAAAAAAAAAACTATGCACACATTACCTCAAGTACTTGCACGATGTCTTCCACTAAGTACTGCTACTGTGTCTTTATACAAGCTTTGAACAAATAAGTCACCACTAAACCACTAAAACGTCTATAACACATCCCGTAAAAAAAAAATCTAGGTTCTCTCAAGGCAATCGGAACAGTGAAATCATGGACAACAATTTATATGATAAATCAATACAGCAAGTAAAATCATAATCAGAGGGTATTTAAAAAAAAATATCATGTGAATGGGTACTTCAGCTGTTAGATTACCTTGTGAAAGGGGACAATATGTTGAGGTTGTTGTTTTTTGGTGGGTTGGGGGGGAGGCTGGGGTTGCTAATTTCCTTGCACATGTAGGCTAATATTAATATATCTGTATTCTTTATGGTTTTTTTTTGGAATAAAAAATATTCCAGAAGAACAACAGGTGCCAAAACCAGGTTATGGGCAACTTTAATTAATAAGAGATCTTTTGTGTGTGCATGAATTAATATGATGGACCATTTGAGGGTAAAGTTTAAAAACAGGGAATGGAATTCTTGCATACATTTTAATGATGCAGATTTCTAGAATTTTGTACATATTCTAGTGAACAATAGAACGAACATGAAATTCACAGCATAAAAAAACAATTAAGGTAAACATTTAAAACTCGTCCCATTTAAATCGGTCGATAAACAACAGAGATCTTGCGAAAGTTAAACTTGTTACATCAGCCCCGAATAAAGGGAATGAGAAGATTACTAATAAAACTCATTTTAAACAAACATAGACTCACAAATTTTAAAGGTTGGCTCATTGAAATCGTTTTTAAATTGTTTGCATTTCATTCAGTTATTACGCTATTATGAACCTTTTTTACGATTTATCTGTAAGAAATGATGAATTATACGAATACTTAAAATTACTATTAATTTAGATGTCTTTTCGTATCTTATGTTCTCTTATCATTACAGACGCTCCTTTGATACAGAATAGTTTTATGTGACTCATTTCTGTTCGTGTATAATAATTTTCGTTTTGAATGTTGATTGTGCTCTGGTTTGCTCAGGAACACGTTCAACACTTGAATTCCAGACACGAAAAAATGATAATTTGCTGATCTTTATTCTCACAAATGATAAATAAAAAGGTCCTTAATCCAATGTCTAACTGAATGTTGAATTAGATTTTTTGCAGCCTTGTTTGATATATTTGCTGGTGTTTATCCTCACGAATGTTTTAAAAAAAAGGTATATAACCCAAGGTCTTACCCAATGTTAAATTAGAATGTTATAATTCAACATTCGTTTAGACACGGGGTTATAGACATGGGGTTTTGCTATATTTGCTGGTGTTTATTCTCATGAATGATAATTAAAAAGGACTTTAACCCTATGTCTATCTGAATGTTAAATTAGATTGTTGCAGCCTTGTACGCTATATTTACTATAAGAAAATGAAAACATTGAAAATGTTGATCTCTCTTTAAGGCCAGGTCCACCAGTTATTTGTCTTACGGTTAAACACAAATAGTTACACATGGAAATGAGTACACTTATTACCCCTTGTTTTTTTTTGAAGTTTGTGTGTTCTGTATGTGTGTTTGTGTCTGTGAGTGTGTGTGTGTGTGTTTGAGTGGGTGGCTGTGTGTTCGATCGATTGATGTTAATCGGTAGTGAAGTATTTAAGAGAAGCGTCCTTTGAGACGCTGTATGCCTTGTATAAATACAAGCTATCGAAGTTTTTGGTATCAAACATTATTTTTCATTTCACTGAGCTGAGTAAAATCTACTGTACACGATTAAATATAATCCAATTCGCTGATCAATGACGTTAAAGAGGCTTTTATTTTAAGTTTTGTCTGTCATTGGATATAGCAGGATTAGTAGACGTCATACAAAAATGTCCAAATACAACACAAAAGCTTGTAGGATATTTGTTAGAAACATGCTAGGTAATTGTTACAATAATCAGTGAATCGGTCTAATATAGATCTATTATGAACTAACCATCTAGCGTTTAATTTTAAAAAAACAAAACAAAACCGAAATAATTAGTTTGAATTGTTATTGTTTTTTGTGTTGGTTTTTTAAATGAGATGAGATTGAGTCAAGGCTTGTGTTTTTCTTATTATGTCAGCAGTTTTATTAACCAGCATTTATCCAGCCCTACTAATGGCATCCATAGTCGACGTACATACGAGGTTCGTGAAATCAAACCCCACGTCATGTGGACCGACGCGTCTTAGCTCAGGATGGATGACCATGTCCAAGTCTGCTTGTGTCTTTAGTTGTAGGACCAGGTAAATTGAAATCAAAATATACTTTAAAAAGGTTTGTCTTGAACAGACGGCATTAAATTAAGTCATACATCTTTGTGTTCCCATGATCCATCTCAGATATGGCCAAGATTGCCGAGGATTCATGTACAACAAAGTCACCAGATTGTGTACACCATCATCAGGGTTGAGCGGCAGCTTTCCGGCACCAAGTGTGACTGAGGGGGACCTCTACCTGATGAGAAGTCCAGACATTTATCCAGACTTTAGGTGAGATGTTCTCCAGTAATCTGAGACTTTAAAAAATGTAATGATTAAACCTTGCGATATTAATCAAAGTTTAATTGATAGCTACTTTATATTGTCTCGGGCTGTTTATAACTTTGCAGTCAAGGAATTTAATTATTTAATTATAAAAACAAAACGATTCTTTAACAAATTGATATAGTCTTGAATAAATTGATATTACTGTAGAAAAAAATGTATGTTATTTCTCTTGAGTCATGATCAAAGTTATTTTCAATCAAACTAACGCCTTTTTTGGGCTAAAGACATCGCAATGAAATAACCAAGTTTATGTTTACTTTTTCAAAAGTTGTCAAAAATGGAAAGTAGCGATTCATGTTTTTAAATTAAAGATATCATTTCAATTAGTTTAGCAAATTTAAAACACTTGAAACAAATGAATATTCGACATTGTCCCAAAGTGTCAATTCAATAATAGGAAGAGATGGGACATGGAATGAGCGGGTTGTCTCATGGAGGGTTTACAGCACGGGCTTGCTTTCGGGCTTGCCTCTTCTTTTCTGCGGCGTCCAATGCAGCTTCCTCCCATGTGTCTAAGTTTATTGCAAACGCTTTTAAAGACGCTTTCAATGTGTCTTTAAAGCGTTTCTTTTGTCCGCCATGGGACCGCTGGCCATGCTTGAGCTCGCTTTAGAAGAGTCTCTTTGTTAGTCTCTCATTTGGCATTCGTGTTAAGTGCCCTGCCTAGCGAAGCTGTGACTGCATCAGGAGGGTGAAGATGCTGGGGAGGCCAGCTTTGGTTAGTCTCATGGTGTCTGGAGTTTTGTCCTGTTAATTTATGCCCAGAATCTTCCTGAGGCTTGTTGTGTGAAAGTGGTTTAGCTTTTTAGCATGGCGATGTGTAAACATTGTTTAAATCCCTTAACATATAAACCTTTTTAAAAAAATGAGAAAAAGATTAATGTGGTACATAAGACATTTAATTATATCTTGAAATGCTGCGCTTGAAAAATCTAGAGCAACACTAAGAAAAAATATTTATAAAAAACCATTTTCTATTTCCGTAAACAACTAAATACTAAACACGTACAAATCCTCACTCTTACTTCAAGAATTCAGACGTGTATTGCGTTGTTTCACACAACATGAACATATAATTCACCAGGACAAGCACACAAGTGCAAATAAGCATGATGAAAGACCATTGCCATTATTTCAGAATATCCACCTACTTTGCTTGCATAGCGAGTTTTGTGTGATATCTGTTCTTGGCTACTTTGGTCGGGTGTGCTGACTAGTATTATGACTTACGACTGACAACATGTAAAATGATGTACAGTAACATTATTTATAAGTACATGTTAAATTAGAAGTAAAGCAGTAAGATATCTCATTATATAAAATATACACCTAGTCCCCTTTAAAGAACGTAATATTGATCGGAAACGTGTTCTTAAAATTGGGGTGTACATTTTCTTCACTGAGAGTTAATGCCTAAAATGACGTTTTCTTCTTTGAAATATTCTCCTGAAACCATACTATAATGCTCTTTGAAAACTAATGTACGATATAGGATTTAGGTTGATTATAATATTTTATTATATAAGAAGGCTGCTTTTCTCATTATTTAATCCTTAAAACATAAATATAAAGGTTTTCTTAAATAGTTGTTATAAAAAACAGTATTACGCAACAGTATTACACTTTTAAAAAACTCCGTAAAAACACGTTTTTGACTATAGATTCTTTATATACCAAACATAATTAAAGAATGTTTATTATAATACGCAGCGCAAGACAATGCAAACACAAATTTTAGTTATGTTAAAAAAAAAATAAAAATAAAAACAGTATAATATAATGCGCATCGGTCGGGAACACATTTAAAAAAAAAAAATATCTTCATTAACATATGCACATTACCGCGCGACAGGAAAGATTGGTCAATATAGGACGCACCCCGACACTCTAGCACAAAAAAGAACATGTTACTTAAAGATAAATAAACCTAATCTAAAAATGTATTAATTTAATTATAGTACATTCGATCAATCAGACATTTGAATACATCATATTTGTCATTTGCACGATTCTGCTTGCATAGTTTCATCTTGCTAGCATATGGGGAAGTGGGTTAAAATCCGATTTAAAGTTTTTTCGCAAACAAGCAGACACCAAAAGTTAGAAATAGTGGGTTTAAAAAGTTGTAAAAATTGTATAGCCACAGAGTGGGGCCCTAAAATGCTGGATGCCCAAGGCTATTGCCTCGTTCGCCTTGCCCTAAGGACATGTCTTCTTTCCACTATCTATGAGAGAGTCTGCGGTGTATGCTACTCAGCGTATTTTTTTAAGCATGTCACTTACATCGTGTTATACAGTAAGACTTTTTTTTTCGCAGTTTCTTATGTTACGTTATCATTTTTTTTAAAAAATGTATTAATTTGTTATATTGTTACTTTTGTTGTGATTTTGAGTTTTAGAGAAATTGAACATTTTCAAAACTCTTAACTCGATCTATTTATTTATTTCGCCTTAGCTTATTACATTTTGAGATGCGCATTTAATTGTTTAAACCAGACAATAAAAACTTGATTATTTTGATTTATTAAAAAATGTTTAAATAAATGTAATGGTACTAACTTACATTACTACTGCAGGTGTATGTCGCAAAAATTCATCCTCTTGGTACTAACTTACATTACTACTTCAGGTGTATGTCGCAATAATTCATCCTCTTAGTACTAACTTACATTACTACTGCAGGTGTATGTCGCAATAGTTCATCCTCTTCTTTCCCCAAAATTGTTACGTAATTATATTCCCTTTTGTAGACAATGCCATAAAAATACATTTGTAAAATCTCATTTCATCAGATTGACGCCCTTTATAAATAGCTTTTCTCGTTTATAAATATACAACTTTTTTTTTAATAACAAAAGTTTTTTGTTTTTAATGATTATAAAGTCTTATGATATAGTCTAGTAATTTAAAAAATTATAACAACAAACAAACAAAACACTTTTTTTTTCTCCAAATAAATAACAATGAAGCTGCTAATTGTCCAGCCAGGCAGTATGTCTGTAGACCATGAACATTATTTTCCAGTTTATTTTCCAATAATAATAATAATAATAATAATAATATAAAATGATAATTTATATAGCGCTGTATCCCAGCAAGGGGCCAGGCTCACAGCGCTTTACATGGAAAAAAAATACAGATATAAATAAAAAGAAACATTCATAGCATATTAACTACATAAATAAAAATACTGTATACTCAATACATCAGCTACGTTAATCATTTAAAAAATGTGGTTTTATTATTTTTGAAAATAAATTTTAAAAAGATGTGTCTTAAGTGCAGTTTTGAATGACTTAGCAGTTGAAATGCTACGGATGTGTAATGGAAGAGAATTCCATTGTTTGGCTGCACAAAAGGAGAATGACCTTTCGCCAAATGTTTTAGTTCTTATCTTAGGAACACAGAGAATGCGTGTATCCGCAGAGGAGCGTAGCTGACGACTTGGTGAGTAGACTGCCAAAAGTTCAGTAAGATATGAAGGGCATGAGTCAGAAAATAAATTGTGACAAAGAACGGCCAGTTTGTAATCAATTCGGGGTTGTATAGGTAGCCAATGAAGTGAGTAAAGTAGCGGAGTAACATGGTCATGTTTTTTTGCCTTAGCTGAATTTTGAACTCTCTGTAGTTTTTCAATGCATTGTTTTGGCGCACCTGACAGAAGAGAATTGCTGTAATCCAAACGAGCTAGAACAAGATAATAATAATAATACTGTTTTTCAAAAGCTTTTTTCTAATATGGTGGTTGTCTCCTTCTGTTGTAGAGTGTACAGTGTACAGGGGTGGGTAGGTAGGAAAGCTTAGATTTTCTTTTCAATTTTTACAACTGTGAAACTAAACTTGAGCGCCAATTAAAACTATTGCACCACCAGAGTCAAATTTGTACATTATTTTAAATCTAAGTGGAAATATTACCTCTGTAGTTTACTTGTGTGCAATGCATTTCGATAACCTTTCATTAAAACTTTGTGTTTTAAAATTATTCGGACATATAAAATAATATCTAAATTTTATTTTATGGAAAAAAAATTCAATAATAATCACACTTTTGCATATTTAATTTAATTTTTTATTGACTTAAATGCTACTCCCAAAATAGGTGTTTCGACAATATTTTTGTCCATATAGTATTTTAAATATCTAAACTTGTTAATTAATCTTTTGACGAATGATTAAAAATAGACAAAAACCTAAAAGTAAATTAATGATTTTTGTACTCTCGTTACAGTATTAAAAGTGCGTTTCTGACGTCTGTTAACGTGGCCTACTACACCAATCAACTCAACTACACGGACGCTACTTCTGTTTGCGCATGTCTCGACTCACATCTTTACATGGCGGACACGACGTACAAATTGTTCCTGATTTCTTCCATTGCAAACTTGAATGACAAAGTCTGGATTGGACTTGATGATATTGTGACAGAGGGTACATTTGTGTGGTCAGGCAATGGACAGATACAGGATAATATGCTTAAACTCTTTCTTTTCGGTCCTTCTCAGCAAAACAACTCTCAGAGCAATGAAGATTGTGTTTACAAGCAGGAGGGGGGAGGCCTATTGAATTACACTCTTTGCTCTCGAAAGCTTTCTTACGTTTGTGAGAAAACATAGCTAATAATTGAATCAATTATGACATGTTCAAGACTTTGGTTGAAGAAATCAGTTTTAGATTTTTTTTTCTTTACACACAAATGGCATGTATATACCTGCACGTCTCATATAAACGATCACAAAATTATACGTCTGAGGTAGTTGATATTCACCAGGCTAGTGAAAAAACCTTGCCTAATTGATTTCATTTGACATAGATGGTTCTCAAACGTTTGATAAAATCAGTAAGATTTAGGATGTATTAATTTTAATAAATTGTATTTTTCTTGATTAAAACAATATATAAATTTTTACAAAAAACATAAAATAAATAAAAATAAAAGCAACTAGTTAAGTACTTAATAATTTAGTGTTGAGGATATACTCAATTTTTTTTAGTGAGAATCTGTGCCGAGTCGGCGAATCTCAAGGGAGACAAGCATTGTTTCGTGATACAAAGTGAAAACACGTTGTCCTCTCCAATTAAAAGAAATATTTTTACCCCCCCCCTGCTTCACCTACGCTACATTTTTTGTCTTAAAAAGCAAATGTTCACGCACCCAAATGATTATTTGAACGTAATAATGTCATAGATGTTTTTTTTTTATTTTGACACTGGTGAGAGTTTGGATAAAATTAAGCATTATTTGTATAACCAACCAAACGTTTTTAAATAGGCTAGACGCTTGAAACTGTCTATAATAAAAAAAATTGTTTTAAGAACATAAAATATATATTTTTTCCAATTTCGCCTACAACGCTGTATATTGTATATCCTATATAATAAAAGGCAATTTTCTGTCGGGTCACCGATAGTGAATGGTCCCTCAAACTCCTACAGGCTCCCACAGCAAATCAGAAAAATTAAACCTCATTTACGTATTGAACAGGTTTACTCAGACCTTCAAAGTGAAAGATATTTTGTTCAGTATCTTTTCAATGACTTTATTTTGTGCGATTTGCGTTTGGGATTTAAAGCCAACAATTTTATCTTACGGATTATTTATTATAACTAAAATAAAGAGTGTTTTAACGTGATGCATATTCATGGCCAGTCGAGACAGCTGTTGGAGGGGAGGTACAACATGCCACCGAAACGACTGCCTGACAACTCTTGACGGGCTTTGTTTCTTGTAGTAAAATAAAAATCTAACAATAACCACTCATGAAGCCTAATATCAAAATTACTTACAAAATGTTATCTGATCCTAGTTTTGGAACTTGTTACTTAATTTCTAAAATAAGCCTTTGGTATAGTTACTTAAATCATTTTGCTAATTGTGCAATTTTGCATTTAATTTTGGACGTATTCAGTGATTTGAAATTGGGATGTATTCCCTGATTTGAAATTTAGACTTTTCCCTTTATTTGAAATTTAGCAGAAACATTGCTAACTTACCATAGTCAATAACAATTTAGTCCACCACAATCTGTAGGCCGCAATTTGAACAAAACCTAGTCAAAATGTTAGCCTCAATGTGAACAGATACGCGAGGGACCATTGAGATAGATGTGTCTACACTTTGAATAGCGGGATCGGAATAAAAATATGATTTGGTTAAATATGCATATCTTACCAGTGATATCATTGCCATGGATTAATTTTTTAGAATCTTGCATCAGTTTAATTTTTACCAACATCTCGTTATACTACATAGTTAAAGCTGTGTAGAACACGACTTCCCATCATACTGAACTTGTCAATTTCTACTTATCCCTCTCGTCAATTTTTACTTATCCCTCTCGTCAATTTCTACTCATCCCTCTCGTCAATTTCTACTTATCCCTCTCGTCTATTTTGCTCTTCTGCAGACACCAGTATTCTGTCTGTTCTTAAAGCACGCACTAAAACATTAGTCAAAAAGTCTTTCTGCCTACAAACAATTGAATTCTCTACAAATACACATTCACAGTGTTCCAACTACTACGGCATTTATGCTGCTTTAAAACTTGTTTCTTCAAAATTTGATTTTAAAATTAAATCAATAAGTCATCCCTTTCTTGAAAGGATAACCTTAGAGCTAATTACACTGAAAAATCGTTATACACTGTAGTGATGATATGAATATTTTACATTAGATGCATTTATTATTATAGGCGTTACTAGTTTACAAGCTTTTATTTAAGCCACACTGTTAGTATGTTGTATCTATTCGTCAAATCCTGAAACGTAAAATCAAAGCACTTCTGGTGGTCCAAGAGACCTCAAAAGACGTTGCATTTTATCATGATGAGCGCGCCACGCCTTTATGTGAAATCGATAGGTTCGCGAATTCCACCTATAATCACATAACATTTTTATTTTCGTCTTTTTAGTGCACTTAAAGTGTGTTCTTTCTTTTAAAAAAAGATTTTTAAAAAAGTATTTTATTTATGTTACATGAAGTGAGTCCAGCTGGTTGTTGTGTTACAGCGCTCTATTAACTATACAATTGTTATTGCGCAATTAAAAATTATCCATTGCGATAGAAAAGGATTTATAATTTACTACCAGACCCATCGTGCGCTCAACGATCTAAATAAACACGAATAATTTTAAAGAAAGCAATGAGTGGTATATTATAAAATCAATTATGTTGGAAACCTTCACGGAAGGGCGAAAAAAAAGAACTAGTTTCTCCAAGATTTTCCTGGCGTTTGGGTAAAGGGTTTTGTTAGCTATGAAAAACATGCACACCGTCATTATTTATTTTTACACACGTATATATAAATGGATAAATGACACGCCCAATAAGGTTTGTCATTTCTATAGCGGGATAATATCCTTTGTAACTACCGGATTATAAAGATAAATCCTAAACAGTATACCTACATTTACATACTGACATGTATCATTTATAACATTTTGTATGAAATGTATCCATTAAAAAGATATGTGTATATATATATATAACAAAGCCTATAGGTAAGACAAACATTTTTTTTTTTAGTTTAGACTAGATACATGTTCTCAGTTTATGCAATACATTCACACTATTGTTAGCTATGCCAATGGATTCATTCATGTTTCAATTGCTAATTCTTTAAAATATAAAAGTCTAAATTTTATTTTTTTGTTGTCATTTTGTGGGTGTTGAAAATTTTTACGTTTACAAGATGAACAAGATGTTTTCTCTTTAATTTTTAAAAAACTTTTGAGAAGTGAATTATTGTATATCAAGTAATTTTACTCAAGTATGATAATCCAGATGTTTGCTATTACGTGAATATTAATTTTGTAATCTCTTCTCAACTATAACGATGACGTGTATCCGAGCTATATCAATGTTATTTAACTCCGAGAAGGTTAATTACAATACAAACTATGAACCTTCTGGAAACTCCTCGATTTTTCAAAAAAGATTTTGTTTCAATACTCTGTAGTTTTTTTTTTTTTTACCAAACTCAAGGTTTTTATCCTCGTGTGATTTACATATTTTAAAGCTAAGTAAAATCCATTACAACAAAAAAGGGAAAAAAAAATACCTACCTATAGCAATAAAAATACAATTGCATCGATCATATTTGGCACCGCATACTTACTTTTTTATTTTTGAAATCATATATTCCAAATTGTAAATTATATCTTATTAGACTTAAGAGATTCATTCTATGCAGATGATTATTGAGTTCTATTATTTTAAATATTTAACACTTTTTTTTTGTTTGACTATGCCAATGGCATTATCCCCCCCCCCCCCAGTTTATTCATTTATTCCATGTTTTATAAGAGTTTCTGGGAGTGTAGTGTCACATTCGTGGAGTTCTTGACTATGTAAGTAAAAAGCAGTGTGGCAAACCGTAAGCTTTATACCACGCTATATACGGTAATACATGTACACAATAGATCAATAAATTAAAATTTAAAAAACTAAGACGTTGCTGGTGCCTGTGATGTTACAGACCCGTCAGCGGACGGCGGTATGAAACCAAATGACCTACTTATCTGGTATAGAGTTATCGTTATATTCAAAGACTTCATGGCATGCACACCAAAGGTTGCTCGGTAAACGAAAGTGTGCACACATTTTTCGATCGTTTTGCATCATGACTTTACACCACGCTTATTGGTAACAATCATTTTCACAAAGCTCCCAATTTTGATCACTTGACAACCCCTTGATAATAATTAAAAGTGACAAATGCGAATCCTTCAGGGGAGATTTTTAGCAACTTACGATAAAGTAGAAGAAACAATACAGTTTTATATTATAACTAGATTGTGCCAGTCGCCGTGGCGCCTGCGGCGCCCCCGTTTTTTGGGCGCCTACGGCGCCAACCTTTTTTTTAAAGACCAACTAACTTGTCCTTTTTTGATAAATACGAATTATTAAACTTTATGAAATGTACGCAAAGTATTTATTTAATAATAATAATAGGGGTTGTATTTTGCGCACCGATGCACACCAAACAATGACGTCATCCTATTAAATATTTTTACAGCGCTCATCAAAACACGATTTTTCAACTAAACTAACTGCTGTAGACTGTCGTACATCTCTTGCGTTATGCGTTACGTTACAAACCCACACCACTGGGCTATTATATATATTAATAGTAATGGATATTCACGAATGTGGCATGCGATTAAGCATAAGGCGTAGATAGTTTTTAACAACAAAAAGGCAACCGAATCTAGAATCACTGAGAGCATTGTTAATAATATCGACTGTTTCTTTGTTGGATCTGTTAGCACCAAATCAATCTCTCCTCTTGAGAGACCGAAAGACTTTAATATAAGGTCCTTTTATCATCATGTAGCCGAGTGGTGGCTATATTGTTAGTTTGAATTAACAAATAACACAATGGAGATAAGTCGAGGAATATAGTTGTATATAAAGATGTTTTATTTGACTTCTTTCTAAGGCTGCATGAAATACGATTCATAATCCTCTAGCAACTCCTCACTACAGACTACTGACTGCTGTCTGCTGACTACTATCTCAAACACTCGCTCTCTTACAACTACACTTCCTCGCGCAACTTTTCGTTCAAAACAATCGTAACGGTACCTTCCCCGTCACGGCTCACTTCCAATTGACTGTACGCTGCCCCATGGCCATGGTCAAGGAGCATGCTCACCGACGGTTCTAATAATAGTAAGATGCGGGGCACACTGCAGCAATCAGATGGGGATAGCTTATATATCATTATACTAACACGTCTAAGAATTGGTTTGTACGAACAGAAATGAATGACATTCCTCATAAAATATAATACGTTCATGTTATTTAAAGTTTCAACACGACGCGTGGATGATCGATCAATAGAAAAGAACATTTGTAATTTTCGTTTGGAGAAAAGGCGTAATTACAAATAAAAGCAAGCATGTACCAGGTTCAGTGCAAAACCATTGGCGAAGGCGTCACTAGGGTTGGTGTCTCCCGGGGCAGTAGCTCATGGTGTCACCCCCTCACGACTTAACCCATAGAACTACTCTGAGTTTTCTAGTGCCAATACGGGAAAATACATAATTTTATATTTTGGTGTAACCCCCATGATGGTGTCACCAGGGCGGCCCGCCCCCACCACACCCCCTGTGACGCCACTGATCATTGGAAAAATTGACATACTTTTTACAGCTTCTTTAAACTTATTACTTTTAGCGCGTCATGAAAGAAAATAAAAAGAAATAAATATTAAATGAAAGACAAAAAATACTTAAAATAAAATTGGAACAAAATCAATTGACCATTTCAACGTTATCCCATTCTTAAATGGAAACTTAATATTTAATGAGATTTAACATGTTATTTACAGGTTTATTTTGCAGCAAGAAAACATTATTTATTAAAATATTCTAATACAAATTGATGATATTTTAATTTTCTGTAAAAAAAATGTGAAAAGTAGAATTTTTATTAAAATGTTATCATACCCTTAAGAATAACATAATCTTTGGCTGAAATTATACGCAGTTTTATCAATTCATCTTTAGAGGTATGAACTTTTTTTGCAGAGCCATCAGTAACAAACAGTTATTTATGTAGTGAAATTTCAAAAATAATTTAAAACCTGTAAAAAGCAAAGATTTTACCAGGAATACTTTATATACGAGACATAACTAAAGGAATCTTCATTACAATACGCATCACTTTACAATCTAAAAATTTGAAGGTTTTTGTTATTTCTTAAATACATGTAATCAGTGGCGTAGCTAGGGGGGGGGGTGGTGGGGGCGGTCCGCCCCGGGCGGCAGTCATCTGAAGGGCGGCATTTGTGGGCATTTGAAAAAATAAAGCCCTTTCCGACAGCCGCAAATTTTCTATTGAAGGGGGAAAACCAAGGTGAAACAAAAATATTCTTAATTTCGAGTGTTAATTAACGGATTCACGGAACATTTGTTTGATTTCATAGTGGTTGTTATAACTAACGCAAACCAATTCAAAAATTAAAAGTCGCTCAAAAGAGGTATCGATTTGTTTGAAAATTTTAAGGGATATGCGCCACAAATGGCGCTTTTATAAGAAAACTGCACAAAAAACAACACATCACCGCTGAGCCGAATAATGTGTACTATTAATATCGTGTGTAAAAACTGTGGCAAAGACTGTCACTCAAGGATAGGACTGCACAGCCACTCGAGAAAATGCAACCCAACCCAACGGTGATGCACCATCGTCTCGCGAGACGGAAGGATGCCGAATCTAATATCGCAACGACATTTTTTCTGTGGAATTTCGAAATGCGCAGAATGAGGCGCTAACAAGTACTTACATAACATGGTGGCTCAAATATTGTGTAATTTATATTACTGTTTCAGTTTTAGAAAATTATTTTAAGGTAGTTTAACTAGCTAAAAATTAAGTTTATTTTGTTTTTATTGCATTAAAGTAGCACACGTGTGTTTTTCATTAACATTCGGTAATGCTACGCCTATCAAATTAAAGTAATGTGTAAATAATTTGAATTCGTCATTTTAATGGAAAATTATTAAGATTTAGCGTAAGAGCATGAACATATTCAAATTTCTTCGTTAATAAACATCGCAATAACATAAATAATTTCGAAGAGTCATACTAACAATTTCAAGCGTCTTGGAAAAATTGACATCTGAAGAAGTAACTAGTAAGACCAGAACAGATGGTAGAACTTTACTCATATCGATGTTATATTTTTCTTTTCTATAGAATCTTAATTTATGGAAAAACGTTTTAAAATAATAATAATTCAAACCCATTTCATAGCACAAAGTTAGAGCCGTCTATAAAGTGTGTCACGCTAATTTTGACCATTTTTAACCCCCCCCCTCCCCACTGTCACAAACTTTAACAAATCTCGGACACCCCCTCCCCAATGTACGTCAAACTTAAGTA
>MUZC01004646.1:532551-553236 GCA_002072015.1 Radix auricularia | reverse complement strand
CCCCCCCCCCCCCAAAAAAAAAAAAAAAAAAAACCACATGATTATGTTACTCCGCTACTTCACTCACTTCATTGGCTACAAGGCCAAATTTATGACTCAACTTCTTTTTCGACTAATGCGCCTCCTATCTTACTTACCTTTTGTCGGTCTACTCAGCCCCATACATCAGCAGTTGAACTACGTCATTTGTTCACACTCAGTAAAGAAAGTGTTTCCATTTTCTAAGCGGATAATTTACCTGATCTTACAGTTAGAAGCACACACTGACTTGGACAGGGCGGTCCATCCAGGTGTTAAAACGAACTGTTCCACAGGCAGTGGTGTAGGACTTGATGAATGTCACGTCAACTATTTTGGAAAATGTGGTGAGCTTAACGGGAATAAAACAGCACAACAAAACTGAGGATGATGGAATATACGAGTAAATCTTAGACCCACAGAGTTAAGAACGCAACGTAGTAAATATACAAAACCACAATATTACGCTCAAAATTAATGTTATTCTTTACTGTTCATTGCCTTTTAAACATGCATGAATACTGAAGCAAACCAAAAAAATTTCTGTGGAACTTAAATCTTAAATTAAAACTGTCAAACGAGATAGAATATAAACTTTTACCTAAAATAAAATGAGCTTGAAATTTCATACTGATAAAATTTTACTATAACATTTATCAGCTCATCATCCTAGTAGACTAACCAACTGCCTCTAAATAAATTTCTAATTCACTGTATCCCTTAAATACGTAAAAGTAATCAATGATAAAACAAATCTGGGACATTTTCGTAAGGTTTGAGCCCCTGGTCGACATTACTCAAGTGACGTGTGAGAACTAACTTAACAAAATACATTCAGACAAGGTAGAATGTCAACAAAATCCCCATCCAAGTTATTGATTGAACACACAACTCCGCCCTACAGACAGAGTTCATCGAACCTCTCAATGAAGAGATTGCTTTTAAAGTTTTCCATTGTCTCCGATAAAAGAGTTATAATAAAAATATTTGCTGAATTTGAATGTTAAAGCTTCATCTTTGTGATATTTTTACCTGAAAAGACATTATCTCAAACTACTACCAAAAATGTCCTACTCAAACTACTGCAACGATGTCTTACACAAAGTACTGCAACGATGTCCACCAAAAAGTACTGCTATAATGTCTTCCATAAAATACCGCTATAATGTCCACAACAAAGTACTGATATAATATCCACCACAAAGTATTGCTATAATGTCCCCCACAAAGTACTTTCATAATGTCCTCCATAAAGTACTGTTATAAAATCCTCCAAAAAGTATTCGTAACACTGTTCTCCAAAATGTACTGCTATAATGTCCTCCACAATGTACTGCTATAATGTCCTCCACAATGTACTGCTATAATGTCCTCCACAAAGTACTACTATAATGTCCTCCACAAATTACTGCTATAATGTCATCCACAAAGTAATCTCATAAAGTCCCCCACAAATTACTGCTATAATGTCCTCCACAAACTACTGCTTTAATGTCCTCCATAAAGTACTGCTATAATGTCCTCCATAAAGTACTGCTATAATGTCCTCCACAAAGTAATGTCATAAAGTCCCCCACAAATTACTGCTATAATGTCCTCCACAAACTACTGCTTTAATGTCCTCCACAAATTACTGCTTTAATGTCCTCCACAAAGTACCGCTATAATGTCAAAACAAAGAACTGCTATAATGGCCTCCACAAAGTGCTGCTATAATGTCCTCCACAAAGTGCTGCTACTATGTCCTCCACAAAGTACTGCTATAATGTCCTTCATAAAGTACCGCTATAATGGCCTCCACAAAGTGCTGCTATAATGTCCTTCACAAAGTGCTGCTACTATGTCCTACACAAAGTGCTGCTATAATGTCCTACACAAAGTGCTGCTTTAATGTCCTCCACAAAGTGCTGTTACTATGTCCTACACAAAGTGCTGCTATAATGTCCTCCACAAAGTGCTGCTATAATGTCCTTCACAAAGTGCTGCTACTATGTCCTACACAAAGTACTGCTATAATGTCCTTCATAAAGTACCGCTATAATGGCCTCCACAAAGTGCTGCTATAATGTCCTTCACAAAGTGCTGCTACTATGTCCTACACAAAGTGCTGCTATAATGTCCTACACAAAGTGCTGCTTTAATGTACTCCACAAAGTGCTGTTACTATGTCCTACACAAAGTGCTGCTATAATGTCCTCCACAAAGTGCTGCTATAATGTCCTTCACAAAGTGCTGCTACTATGTCCTACACAAAGTGCTGCTATAATGTCCTCCACAAAGTGCTGCTACTATGTCCTCCACAAAGTACCGCTATAATGTCCTCCACAAAGTACTGTTATAATGTCCTCCGCAAAGAACTGCTATAATGTCCTCCACAAAGTGACGCTATAATGTCCTCCACAAAGTACTGCTTTAATGTCCTCCAAAAAGTACTGCTCTAATGTCCTCCACAAAATACTGCTATAATATATCCCCCAAAATGTACTGCTATAATGTCCTCCACAATGCACTGCTATAATGCCCTCCTCAGGGTTCTGTCATAATGTCCTTCACAAAGAAACATAGAGGCTAAACTAACTATGGGAAGAACTATGTTTGGGATAGTTCGTCTTACAAAGCAATACACACAAAAGAAATACTTCATTAGTTACGTGCATGAAATTATTGTATAGCTGATTGAAGTTATTAAAAGTTATTGAAGTTATTGAAGTGCTTTAAACAAAGAACAGAGATCTTGCAAAATCGCTGATAATGCATTTTCTAGAACATTTTATGCCATCAAATTGTAGGCATCAGCTAGATATGATCTCAGCAGTTTAATTTAGTAGACCTTCACAGGTCCTTGCATGTTTCGCTCCAGCCGTCAATAGTTTAGGAGCAGGGACACGACCGGCAGGGAGTAACACATAGACACTTGTCTGTGTGAGTGTCTGACTTGCTGATCTGTGTATTCTCTTGATTGATGAATAAACCTGTGAATGTCCTTTAATCAGTGACTTGGACTTTATTGTATTTATTTGTGTTTATTACTCAGCAACCACTCGGCAACAGTTTGGCGTGGTCGGCAAGGTTAATTGATTTAAGGATATCAGTTATACAAATACAACAGTGGCTTTTTTCAATCAGATAATAATGGAAGAATATGAACATTTTTACGACCATAGATTGCAATAGTTACCGGGGTTTACTGGAGTCAGTGGCGTGAAACAATTTTACAACTTCTCCTGCATTTCAGCCTATGCCCCCAGCCTCAGCAGTCACCTGAGTCTTTGGTGCCATGGAAGAACGTGCCGCCAAGAAATATTGAATCGGGAACCGACAGAGATCAACACCCTTGATAAACTACTATGGCTAATAGTGAATAACTGGTGAGATCATCGAGATGGCAACACTCTAGCTTCTTCTTTTTACAAAAGGCAACTGGGCCTGGATGAAAGTTGAGAGGACTATGCGGCCAACTTGCAATGACTCTTTACATTAGCCAACAACGCAGGGCCTGGCATCCTGGCAGATGTCATTCCTAGGCATGCATTTATGCAAGGTCTACAGCGGTCATGCTAGCGGCGGGACATCAAGGCCTACGCCAGGCTACACCTAGGCAGAAACTTTGAGGACATCCTCAAAAAGGAAGTCAAAAGGTGGATGGGAGAGAGTTTTAGCTATGTGGCCGCCACTGCTCAGATCAATACAGCACGAGCTACCGAATATACCCAGTTGACAACCCAACCAATGGTCTACATAGAGCAGCAGGAGGCAGGACTCGGAAAGGGTAATAATCCATCTACACACCAGATCAGAGTGAGTTTTTTTTATTCTCAGCTTGATGATCATCCAGCCCCACCCAAACATTCCAAGTTAAGCCAGCGGGAAATCCGTCGCCGAACAACGGTATGTCTGTTGTGCAACAGAAAGGGCCACGTAGAGCATGAATAATCTCGTCAAAGGAAGGTACGTCTCCCACAAAAAGGAACTCAATTCCTGAAAACCCCAGTTCAACTTGGTTACCTGAAAACTTTGGCTAAGACAGCCCGAGGGGTCTTAGAGGTTCACTCCATACCAGCAGATCAAACACGTCCCAGCAACGTAACGCTCAGTAATGGTGGCCGCTTGTTTACGACACAAAGAAGACACGGAAACACGAAATATACACAACAAACGTCAGTGGCTACAAACTATATTGATGCCACATTGTGTGAATGAGTGGTCGACTCGTCCACGGAAGGCTAGCGAAAACATGACAACTACACAATCCCTGTAGTTGACATAATGTAAGTAGTACACAGAGTGTAAGCACGCACAGCCCAAGAAGCGCGTAAACATTGAAAAAAATATGCGAACAGCAGATTCTGAAGGTCAGAGTGGTTACATGGACCACAGTCACAGACAAAAATAAACTTGACCAAACATTATCAGTGCGTCACGGGTACGATAGTCCATCAGACTTGACAATAAACCACTCAGACCAGTCTTACAAGCAAGCGAGTGAACATCCATTATCATTAAATAACAGAGTGTATCTGCGTAATTGAGTCGTTGAGCCTTCTCGTCCATGAGGGACATCCACCGATCATCGTCGGCGTCTGCACTTTCTCCTAGGACGTAAGTCACCTTCAAGAGACCTCCAGGCATCTCTATCCTGGGCCAGTTTCTCGTGATGTCTGCATCCAATTCTCGGCGTCAAGTGTTTCTTTGACGACCTCTTTTCTGTTTACCCTGTAGATTCCATTTCAGGGCTTGCCTTGTTGTATTAGAAGTTGGTTTCTGTAGTGTATGACCGATCCACCTCCACCGCTTTTGAAGAATCAATTGGCTTCTGTTTAGTCCACTAACACAGTTCCCGTTGCTGATTTTGTCCGGCAAGTGAATTCTGAGAATCCTTATTAGACAATTGTAAATGAATGACTGGATTCTGGTCAGGTTTACAGCCGTTGTTCTCAATGTCTCAGCTCCATATAGCAGCACTGGTTTCACCATAGCGTTGAAAATCCTTACTTTTAAATTGCGGCCTAAGTTGTTTGCGGCCCAAACATTCTTGAGTTGCTGGAAGGCTGCTTTTGCTTTTCCGATCCTTATTTTGACTTCTGCATCTGTACCACCTTGTTTATCTTCCACGCTGCCAATGGTGTACACAATTCTCTACCTCCTTAATGGCTTCTCCTTTAAGCATGATGGGTGATCTCTTGGTGGCATTAACCGTGAGGATTTTACTCTTACCTTTGTGTATGTAGTGACGTATGCTAGCAGAAGTGAGTAATTGAGTACAAGGATGAAATACATTTAAAGACTAAAGGAAACCAGATTTATAATGTGTTACTGCCCGTCTACTGGGCAGACACGGGTACAGATTGTTACCCTTTGCCGGAGAGGTAGCAAAAACAGCCTACAAAATGAATAAGGAAAACATTATTAAATTATACTATGATCAAACTTCAAGGTACATAATTAAGAAACGTGGCACACAAAAATCGGTTGAAACTGAGTTGTTGTGAATTTGAAACAACAGAATTAGGACAAACATTTTAGACTAGCCCCTTTTAAAATGACTAATATGATTAATGTTATAAAATTCCCATTTTAACAAATACAGAGATAAACGCAGTACAATTCGGTCAATTGAAATAAGTTTAAAAATGATTGTGTTCAGATAAAATAATTACGAATATCTTTTAAAACTTCAGAAATAACTTTTAAGTAATACAAATACTTTAAAATGTTTTTGCTTAGACGCCTGTATCCGTATTTATTATTTTTTTTACAGACGCCTCTTCAATACAGAAGAAATTTGTGTTTTACACTTATTCGTGGTTCATTTCTAGTATTGTATAATTATTTTCGTTTAGAATATTGATTCTTCTGTTGTGTTTCTTGGTTTGTTCAGGAACACGTTCCACGCTCGAATTCCACACAAGAATAATGAGAATTAGCTAGTGTTTATTCTTAAGATCGGGAAAAGAAAAAGTTTTAGGCCTTTGTCTATCTGGATGTTGAATTAGATTTTTGTTTGTCCAAGTAAGAATTTAATGCCGTATGATATACTTTGCCTGAATTCAACCATTCAAAGTGTTTGTTTGTTTTTATCTTTCTTTCTGGCCCAACACGCAGGCTACTTATTTCAAAGTAAAATAAATACGTGTAATAGGAATTGAGTACAATTATTACTCCTTGTTTATTCTTCAAAATGGTGTGCTGTACATTGCCTATGCATGTGTGTAGCTATGTGCATGTGTGCTTGTGTGTGTTTGTGTGTGCTTGTGTGTGAGATCGATTGATGTTAGAGGGTTTAATATTGAATTAAGAAAAGCGTCCATTGCGACGTTGTATGCTCTTTATAAATATAAATTATCCAGGTCTTTGTATCAACTTAATTTTTTTAACCTTAAGCGTCGTTTTATTCGATTAAGTATACATGAATAGAAATATATATATTTTTTTGTCAATGCAATTAAAGAGACTTTTATTTTTAATTTTGAATGTAATTTTGGAAGAGAAGGATGAATAGCTTCGGTGCAACAATGTCCACATGCAACTACAAGGTATTCTGGATATTAGTTAGAAACATTCTAGGTAAGTGATACAATGGCAATTTTATGTTCTGATTTTGGTGCTTATAAAATCAACGTTTAGCTCAATTCATATTTTAATGAATATTAGACAGTTAGTTTCAAGGCGTATCATTTTGTTAACAAACCTGGACCTGCTTTATACATAGGCAAACTTTGCAGCCGCCTAGGGCCTCCGATTAGTCTCATCATTAGTAAGTGCCTCGCAAAATAATATTTCCAGATTATCCATTTTTCTATTACATTTAGGGCCACCAAAATCACTTCAACCAAGCTGTTAGGTTAACTATGTTGGGGGGGGGGGCTTTGTTGCTGGGAGGGAGGACCCATGAAGAGCACGTGGCTCGGTGCTGCATACTTTCTTCCGCATTTAGGCTAATCAGTAATAGACTTATATTACTGTTGAAATCATAAAAAAATAGAATCTCCGCGTGTAAGATAAAATCACAACACACCTTCGATTTGAAGGCAAAAGATTGAGTATTTATTACTTTTTAAAAATAAATTGAATGCTAGTAGGGCTTTTATAGATTAATTTAAATATAATCGTTAACTTTAAAAGAATTACCGATTAATTAATCGTTACTTTTGATTAAAACTAAAAAAAAAGATATATGTTGTCATTAAACTGAACATTTCAAATTTTCTTGTTGTTAATTAATTAAAAACAATGTTTAATTTAATTTTAAAATATCATTTTTCTTAGAAAATATTTTATTTTAAAGTTTACACTTTAAAAATTCTTTTTTTTTTAAATGGAGAAGTTTGTAGGTAAAAAAAAAAATAACTAATTGATATTAATAATTAAAAATCAATTGTATATTAATAAATCGAAACATTAAAAAAATATTCCCTTTAATTGTAATCGCTACTTTATCGATTATTTTGATAGATAAATTTTTTACCGATTAATTGAGAAATTAATTGTTAATTTCCACAGCCCTAAATTCAAGTCGAAACTCATGGTTTTGCTTTTTTTTTTTCGTCTTTAGATGTATTATTTTTCGTCTTCAGTTTTATTATCCGGCTTTAATCCAGTCCCACTAAAGGCATCCAATGTCGCTGTTGTTACGATCTTCACGAAATCAAACCCCACGATCTGTGGACCAATTCGTCTGAGCTCAGGATGGATTACCCAGTCCAAGTCTGCGTGTGCATTTAGCTGTAGGACCAGGTAAATAATAGACTTTAAATTGTTTTGATGTAGGGCTAGTATCGAATAATCTATTAATTATGTAGTGAATCTTTCTGTTCACATGATCCATCTCAGATATGGCCAAGATTGCCGAGGATTCATGTACAACAAAGTTACCAGATTGTGTACACCATCATCAGGGTTGAGTGGTAGCTTTCTGGCACCAAATGTGACTGAGGGGGACCTCTACCTGATGAGAAGTCCAGACATTTATTCAGACTTTCGGTGAGTTCAAAGATTTTCTTTTTGTTGGATTTAGCTTTTCCCCAGCAACCATGTGTACTTGTTAGATCTACATCCTTTTAAAATCGATCAAACAGTAATAATGGTACTTTACTTTTGCCTCAGATGGTTGATAATATTTTTTAAAATTTCAATTTAATTTAAAACATAAATATTTAATTCAAAATTTGTTTGAAAAATTCCCTTGAAATGAAGTTTAAATTTAACTAAAAACTTTTTTTTTTTTTTAAATCACTTTGAAAATTAAGATAGGCATAAACTTCAACAAAAAGATTTGAATTTAATTTTTTCATAACTTTAAATTAAAATATTTATTCTGTACTATTTTTCGGTCATTTTTAAAATTAAAAAAAAAATATTGTTTACGTTTCAGATCTACGTTGTCTTGATTGTGTTTAATTAAAATATTTTAAATTGATTTGAATATTGCGAGAATTAAATATTTGGATCCTTAAACTTTACTATTTTGTGTGTGTGTTTGTACGTTGCAAGTTAAATAACTTTTTTTGCAATATTTTACAAAATTTGCAGCACAGCATTTTTAAAAAAGGAAAAATTGCTTGTTACCGAATTAATTTTTTTTTTTTGCTTCAAACGTCGAATAGTGCGGGCCCGCAAGAAAATTTACTTTGAAAATAATATCAATTTTAACTTGTTTTTCTTTTATTCTTGTTAATGTCTACCAATGAAAGATAAAAAAACCCAACACATATTTTTAACTTTATTCCAGCATCCGAAGCAATCAAAATGCTCAGGCGTCCGCTAACGTGGCCTACTACACCAATCAACTCAACTACACGGACGCTACTTCTGTCTGCGCATGTCTCGACTCACATCTTTACATGGCGGACACGATTGGCAAATTTGAACTGATAAATCTCTTCATAAACACTTCTGAAAAAGTTTGGATCGGACTTGATGATATGGTGAAAGAAGGGACATTTGTGTGGTCCGGCAATGGACATGTACTGAATACTAATAATTTTAATGTGATAAAACTCGCCATCTTTGGAATCGACCAGGCAGACAATGCTAACGGCAATGAAGATTGTGTTTACAAGCGGGAATATATGGGTCTGTTAAATGACGTTATATGTTTTCAAAATATGTAATTTATTTGTGAGAAGACTTAAACTGATAATTCGAAATGACGCTCCGTGCTCTGCTAACGTTTTGTCTGGGGGAGCGATAAAAACAGATATTTTGAAAACTAATTCTAGAAGAAACATATTTTATGTAAAACTAAAAATTTAAAGTTAATGTGAGCATTCTGTGTAATATCAGCAATAAAATAGCAATAATTAGGTCTTTGATTTTTTAAAATAACATTTTTATGCTATTTTTATCTTCAATTAATATGTAGATGAAAGGACTCTGAATAATCGTTTAAAAAAAATAATGGAACATTTATCTGAGAGCCAGATGCAGCCATCAATAGAGCCACATCTGGTTCACGAGCCAGGATTTCCCGACCCTTGAGCTAACTGCCTTAAGTTCCTGAGTAAATATGAATTAACTATAAATATATCCGCACTTTGTAGCGGAAGTGTACTGCCTTAAATACTTTATTACGAAGTTTAAAATATGACAATTGTTATTTATGAGTATGTCTCTCTATACAATGGTTTAAGTTAGTCTTTCTGTTTGTATTATAACCAAATTTTATGATGAGCTTACTCTTAGATTGCAACTTTTAGTTGGTCAGATTTATACACATAAAAATGTGATATTGAGACATTTCACATACGATATATAGTACGGAGGAACTAAAAAGACAGTTTAATAGAATATTAATTTATTTTTTTCAAATCTTTGTATAGAAAAATATCTCGTAACATTAGACCTGGTATAACAAGGGTTGAAATTTAGAATAAAATCCATTCATTTTTCAAATGTTGAAAGAACTTAAAGTTAAAGTACAAAGTCTCATAAATGCACATAAAAACCATCAAAATTATCATTTGTATAATTTGCAATATTTGTTTTGTCTGTCCGTCTGCCCGTGACGCAACTATTTTTAGGAAGCAGCGCACCAAAAATACTCAATAAATATAAATCATTTGCAAGTTATGTCTCTGTGACGCTACTAATTTTAGAAACCAGTTGACCAAAAAAGATACCTTTCGATCGCCCGCATAAAATTAATAAATTTGGAAATAAATGATTTTTTTTAAAAAATGAACGTTTTATATTACTCTAGCTGACCTGTCGTGCGTTTTATCGATCTCGGTAACAATGAATACATTTAAAGAAATCAATGAATGATGTGTTATAAAAATATTATGTCAGAAATATTATCGGCTGGAAATTTGTGCTGGGGAGTTCGTTTATCATGTTATTATCACTTATTAATATTGCTGGGGAGTTAGTTTATTATATTATTATCACTTAGTAATATTGCTGTAGAGATTTGGGCTGGGGAGTTCGTTTATTATATCATTATCACTTATTAATATTGCTGTGGAGATTTGTGCTGGGGAGTTCGTTTATCATGTTATTATCACTTTTTAATATTGCCGTGGAGATTTGTGCTGGGGAGTTCGTTTATCATATTATTATCACTTATTAATATTGCTGGGGAGTTCGTTTATTATATTATTATCACTTATTAATATTGCTGTGGAGATTTGTGCTGCGGAGGTCGGGTAGAGTTGAATAATTCTGGGGATGAAGTGTTCCTCGTGTGTCTTTTCTATGGATGTCCTGGCCTTTTGGTTGTAATGCTGATTGTTTCAATATTGTTCCGGTCTCAAAGCTGTGGTAGCTATATGGCTTAATTGGGGACATTTGCATTATCCCTACGATTTCTTAGTGTTTATAAATCCTCTTCAGCCCCCCCCCCCCGATAATGTTTAGATGTCAATATCGTAAATTAAAATTAACAGCTCATTAACTTTTTAAATTTCATGTTTGTATAAATATTTTGTTTCCGGTCCATACGACTGATAAAAAAACATTCATAAAAAAGTCATTTTAAAAATTAACAAATTGATAAATAACAATTAATAATGAAATAGTAAACGATAAAATTTCGTAAAAAACTATATTTTCAAACTTGCTGACACATATTTAATTTTCAAATTTTAATTTTTAAAGATGTATCTAACGAGACTATACGCATTCGCAAGAAATAGCAAAATATGACAAAAGATGTCTTTTTATTCCTGTTCAGTTTTTAACGCTTCTTAGAACATCAGTTTTTCAAAAATGCGAAACTTGTCTTATGGTCCACTGAAAAGAAAAGGATTTATTTTAAAGATAAGAATAACATTTTTGTTTTGTCTAAAATCTATCCATACCAAAGATATTTGAAGGCATGTGTTAGGGGAAATATTTTTTTAAAAATCCTGGCCCTTGAGCTGTCTATATATGTTTAAAAAAATTAATTTGTTCTGAAGCCAGTAACTTATTTTGATAATGGTATTAATTTTTTGTAACTGAGGTTAAATTTCCAGTTTAGAATTTACTATAATGATGAAAATTAAATTTTTAAAAATATAACATTTTGACACTTCAAAATGCTCCTTTTTAAAACTTTTTTAGGTAAAAAAATATTTCAGCTAGAAACACTTTTCATTATTTTTTTGGTCTTTATTTAATCGATTTACTACTGTTACCGTACAAAATAAATATATTCCTTTAATTAGTGTTAATTGATTAGTATAAACTGAAAGGAACAAACAATAATCCTATTAAAAAGGGACTTATCATTAAGCTGATCGTGACCTGGGATGACAATGTCCCTTTTCAATAAAGGTTGCACTTTTTCACTGGGTTCATGGGTGAATTAGGCGGGCAATTGAAAGCCCTGACAAACTCCTCACTGTTTGATATAGGACCCAGAACTCTAATAGAAATAATAAGACACTTGAAGATGGTTTTAATTAAACAAAAAATAAAAATTATGAATGCACATAAGTTAAAGTTAAGCTAAGGTACAACGGCTAATCACCACATTGTCATGAGCGCTTCAGTGAATAATTCAAAATAAGCTCATTACATTGAAACATATGTTGTTGTTTTTACAAACCTGATCCTGTAATCATTATGTGTGCTGAATTTCATTGGCGTGTTATAAGTATCGATCCGACAAAAGCTCTGTGAAAAGATTATTTTCAGAATTGACTTTATATTTAAATAATTTGATAGACAAATCCAACTCATGTTGACATAAACAATATTATTACATAATTTATAAGATTAATTGCGGAGGTCAATGAAGGATGTAAGTATTTACTATGTATACTACATATTTCAATTTTAAATAAAATCAATTGCGTTTTTAAAAGATATATGTTTAAAAAAAATAATTTAAAAATTAAAATACATTACACAGTATTTAGAGAGCCACCCTAAATAAAACCAATTATGATTTATAATTCAACCAAGGAATACTAAAGACAGGAGTTGCGTTTTCTACTTTCATGGGTAGCTAGCGAAGGCCTTTGTATTATTTCTACTGTCGGGACTCCGTACAATATTTATGAATTTGATCGGATCTTAACATAGCCGATAATTGTTATTTACGTTTTCTCTTCTCTTTTTGCTTTGTGAAGTTGCTCGTGACCTAGGCTTCATCATGCCTAACAAATGTGGTGTTGCAAACTGTTCTGGAAATTACAATGAATCACAGAAGTGTATGGTTTTTAAATTACCCCGAGACGAAGTAGAAAGACAGAAATGGATAGATGTTCTTCCGTCACGAAAAAACTTTGTTGTTGATGCAGCCAAGTTTTACATATGTGAAAGACATTTTCCTTCTGACACACCAATGTTGAAAATACCAGGTGGATTTACAAGACCAACACATCCTCCGAGTATTTTTGATGTGCCGATTTCATGTTTGCCAACCCCAATATATTCTCGTCCAGCTAAAAAGAATATAAGCAGTTGCAGCATTTCCACAAAAAAAAATTCATTTTCTGACTTTGTGCCTGAAAAAGAACTGAAGAAATATGAAAACATTGTTATTTAAAGGACTTATGACAGTTTGTTTGCTTGTTCATGTCGAAGGATTTCAAGGAATGTGAGTCGACGATCATAGTTATTAGTAGAGAATAAGGCAACACTTGCTCTCCTCTTGTTCTCACTGCATACAAGAAAGGAATCAGAGTACCTCTTGGAAAAATTTTGCATCCAAACAATGGATTATCTTCTTACTCACAGTTCCACGAGGCAGTTCACACTGTTAGGAATTACGTCATTCCTTCTGTTGACAGGATTCTTGAAATGACAAAAGTTCTCAAACAACTGGAATTCCAAGACAGGAAGCAGCAACAACAAAAAAAATTGGAGTTCATCACACATGAACTGAAACTTCTGTGTGAAAAACTTTATTCCACCCAAGATTACTGATTTGCTATAGAATCTTTTCCTAATTGCTCGTTTGAACATCTGAGAGAATACCTGATGATGCCCAACAAAAGGAAGGTGCAAGTAGTGATTTCTTCTCTGAACCTAGACGGAGTGCTACTGAAGACATCAGTCAAGAAGGCACGTATGTCGGAGTAGCCTACCGACCATCTATTCCAAAATTTCTAGACATTAGGATTCAAAAGAAAACTAAATAAATACTCATTTTAACATTGAAAGATTAGCATTTTGTGTTTACTTGCAGCAAAGTCTTTCTAATGAACAGTATCAAATATGCCTTAAAAACACATATTAAATAAGGTTTTGGTCCCAACAAATGTTGTATGACATAGTTTAGTACATTTAAATCTTAAATAAACCTTGCATCTAAACAGTTAGAACGTTTATAGTCTGTAAATAGCACTTAAAGTAGAGCATTGAATGGCCATCGCTAGCAAAGGCTGGGCAGCAGAATGCCATCTCAAGTCTTTAGTACTCCTTGATTACAACATTGTAATTTATGATTTTTAGCAACTTACAAATAGTTGCTCCAATATGTAATTTTTCGATTATTAAGAAAATTAGATAGAACCTGTGTTAATTTTTTAAAAAAATATTTCAGAAAAATTTAAAATGACATTTAAACTTAACACTTCTATAAATTTTAGTATCTCTGCAAATTTACTAGTTGATAATTGTTCATTAAAAAAACACAAAAACTATAAGCATACAAAAGTATTTAGAAAATTTAATGAATCAATTGCATTCTCCACTCAGATTCATATAATAATTTACTTGGCTATGCCCTAAGAAAAACATTTGATCATCCGTGAGGTTTATCCCAGGTAACTTTGGTTCATTTAATTGTCCAAGTGCTTTGTATGCCTGATAGGCAAGTTTTAGGCCGACATTATCACACAGATCTTCATTTGTTGCGCTAGGACTTGCCTTTAAAGAAAAGGAAGACATCCATGGTTTAATAATTTAATGGGGAAAATATTTATCAAGGAGAATTGACCACAACACAAATAACTATAAATAATATTTATGTGATTATTATTATTATTATTGTTACTATGTAATGATGTAGATAAAAATTTTGACAATGAAAGTAACAAAAGCGGGATAAATATAATAAGAAATTGATGATTATTAATTACATAACAGCCGCATTAGTTCAAGGCCATATCACAAAATGTGTGAAAAAATTACTTTATGAATTACACAAATATCGATTCTATTGCTGATCAGATAACTTTTCAGAATCGATACTATACAACAATATCATCCCGTAATCCGTTGTACAGGAACACAAAAAGTCTTAACTAATCTAGGAAGTCTGTCAATGGTATCGAACAGTAAGACTTTATTATTTAACAAATCCAAGATAAATCACACAGAATTTCATGAATGTATTCATCTACTTTAACAAACCTTATAGAAAACATGGAACGTTCCAAATAAACTAGAATTGTAAAGGGGCATATAAATTTCACTATCTTTGGACAAGTAAAACAATAATTAAAATATCTTATATACCTTTATTTCATGCTTGCTCCAAGAATAATTGATATTTTCTGGAAATGTTTCTGCTAAATGTGCACTTGTAACAGAAAAAGTTTTTGCTTCAGTCCATTTTGAAAAAAATGCTACATTGCAGCTGTTATATAATTTATTTTCTTTTGATTTTTTAAGGGGCAGCCAATCGTATCTAAACAGACTAAGACATTTATATATTGTTTGTTAGATTTCCATTTGTTTTATTTTTAGCTTTAGAACAAAACATTTTTGATGGGTTTTGGTAAAAGTCGTTCTTCATTCACTTAAAAAAAAAATTAATTTTAAAAAAAAAAAAATAAATAAAATAAAAAATTAGGGTTGTCTTTAAGAACTTCTCATGGCACGCCTTTAATATCATTGGCAGGCGATTTTTATTTAGAAAATCGTTTTGACCATGGAAAAAAAAATTCTTTAGCCGAAAAGGTTTTGCGGTTTTTCTAAATTTTTAGTTGGACTACAAACTTTTCTCTTGGGGCAGTTTACAGATTCATTGATTCACGGAAGCCAAACTAATCTATAGCAGCAATCGATAAGGTTTCGGAAATACATCAAGCAACATGTGTGATCGCAAACTACGTCTTCAAACACTTTATGTATTTCGCTGTGTGCTCAAGTATTTCGCAGATAAACAATATATGGGTAGAAAAAGAGGGGTAAAGAAACTTCAACTTATTTCTCTTTAGTTCGTAGCTACGGGAGGGGCAGAAGGGGACACAATTTGAAAGTCCGGTATATAAACATTAAATATTACGCTACCGCCATGAATGTAGACCCTTAAAGAGGCTAAACCCCTCAGAAGCCCAAAGCCACTACAAATTCTTAGCTAAGCCACTGTTTTTCTTTGAAAAAGAAGATAAGCCAATATTCTCAGTAACATGTACAATGTATGGGGGAAAGGCAGGAATAACAAATTCAAAACTAGATTCAACCCGCGGCGTATTATAAGCCACAGACTTGCTCATCATAGATAGTGCAAAGAATGAGGGGGCAGGAGGGGCAGGTTTAAGAGAGCGTGCACAAACAGCAGCAAGGGCAATTAGGAAATAAGTGAGTGAGATTTGGTCGTTGTTACCTGCCCCTTCGCCAACCACGAACTGTGATTGTCCAAACCTAGTGAGGGTTTGTATTGTTAGGAAAAAAATACATTTTTAAAATTGGGGAAAAAACAGTCACAAACAAACATTTAAACATAAAAAATATTTTTTTTGGTTAAATGTTAAAGATGGGGTTTGAACCCAGGACTTTCCGCATGGAAGGAGGACGTGATAATAACTAATTATATGTGATTTTGTGAAGGAACAATGCGAGTGAACGCAAGAAGCATCCCCCACCAAATAATGTTTCTTTTCATCCCAACACCGTTGCCAACTGATATTTGTCGACCCCCCAGCGTGGGTCATTCGTCAAGCTTACTTGAAAATACACAAATAAATAAATACATATAAATATTATATACATTTAATTTTATAAATTAAATATTATAAACAACATTTTATATATGAACTCGAAAATGCTTGTTGGTAATTAGTAAACCACAGAATGATTTAAATAATCAGCCAGTTCAGAGGATACAAAATGCTGGCATGCTTTTTTTTAAAGAAACACATCTCTGACCTAATCACGCTTGATTTATATTTAAAAAAAATACATTCGCATTCAATTTAGAAAAAAATAAAAATGAATTTAGTATTTGTAAAGACAGTAACATTAAAGACAATTTTTTTTTCTGTTAATAATAATAATAAATTGATAATTTATATAGCGCTTTATAAAAGCAAGGGTCACAGCGCTTTACATTAAAATAATAACATACATATTTTAATTAAATAAACATTCATATCATAATAACCACTTACATGACAATATGTTATACATCAGATACGTTAATTATTAAAAAGAAATTTGTTTCACTAAATTTGCAAATAGTTTTTGAAAAGATGCGTCTCAAGTGCAGTCTTGAAGGATAAAGAAGTTGAAATACTACGGGAGTGTTATGGTAGAGAATTCCATTGTTTGGCGGCACAAAAAGAAAATGACTGTTCTCCAAATGTTTTAGTTCGTGTCTTAGGAGCACAGAGAATGCGTGTGTCTGCAGAAGACCGTAGATGGCGACTTGGTGAGTAGACTGATAGAAGTTCAGGAAGATAGGAAGGACATGAGTCAGAAAAGAAGTTGTGACAGAGAACGGCGAGTTTGTAATCAATTCGGGCTTGTATTGGTAGCCAAAGAAGTGAGTAAAGTAGCCAAGTTACATAGACGCGTTTTTATGCCTTTAGAACTAATCTGGCAGCTGAATTTTAAACTTTCTGTAGTTTTTCAATGAATTTTTTTGGCGCACCTGACAGAAGAGCATTGCAGAAATTAATATGAGCTAATAGAAGAGCATAAACTAGAGTTTTTGTTGCACTAACTGTTAAGTAATGACGGATTGAGCGAATCTGACGAATGACAGTGTAGACAGAGCGACAGATGTGACTGATTAAGTTGTCGGTAGACATGTTGTCAGAAATAATGTAGCCAAGATTCCTAGTGGAATTTTTTGAACAGTATATCAGAACTAGCCACATGATGGTAATTCGGAAGATACCATGTAATGTGTGATTTATTGTTACAGAAAAAGGAGTGCTTCTGTCTTTTTATCATACAGTTTGAGCTTGCCAGTTACGCCAATATCAGAGGGATCAGTTTAGAGTGTAATGTTGAGTATTATTTGCAAATAATTAGCTGTCGAACAGTAGACGTAGTGGATTTGTATACAGTGCGACAAATACTACAAATACCGGATATTAAACGAAGCCCTGAAGCACACCATAAACAAAGTGAGCTCCATGAGAGATAGAACCATCTACTGATACCACCTGTGAGTGACCTGTGATCTGTATACATATGATTGAAACCAAGCAAGAACTGAGTTAAAAATTCCAAAACATTTTGCAGGGTATTAAGCAATGTTTGATGGTCGATGATGTCAAAAGCAGCACTAAGATTTAAGAGGACCAATATAAAGATTTTCCCACTGTCTAGTGCGAGTAGGAGGTCATTTCTTACCTTTAACAGGGTGGTTTCTGTGCTGTGAGAAGGTCTGTAGACCGAATGAATGGGACTTAGAAGAGTGTAATTGTTAAGTTGAGAAAAAAAATAAGGTAAGTTATTCAATGACATTTGAATTAAATGAAATATTGGACATATGTCGACAGTTTTTAAAAACGGGTTTGATCTAACTCTTATTTTTGTTCAGCAAGGTTTTTTATTATAGTATATTTACATACAATTGGAAAAGTACCAGATGTTAGACTCTCATTTACTATATGCGTTATTGTTGGGAGTAAAAGATCCAATGACTCAACAAATAATGAAAAGGGGATTTGTTCAAGAGAACATGACGTTTGTTTAGATTTTAGAAAACAGCTTTGACCTCATTTTCCGTAACAGGGTGGAACATTTCAAAGCTTGACCTCACAGCAAAAGAAGGAGATACATAATGTGGCGGTAACATCGTTTTGTCAAACTCAGCCCTAATTTCCGCAAATTTGTTCGCAAAAAGTTACAAATTATATTTGGTCGCAGATGAAACGAATATACTGTGAGATGGCCCACAGTTTTACCACTCCTTCTGAGGTTATTGCATACATAAAAAGCTGCCTATTACTACTTGTAAGTATTTTATTACTATATTATAAAATCTTTGCTTAATGAGCAATATTAGTATGCACACGTGATTTTGTATTGGAATAATTTTGCTTGTGAAAGATGAGTCTTGAATTCAACCCCATCTTTTCTGCTATATACCGACATATCTAGGCGCATCGAAGTCCATCCCTTATTGATGAATACCAGGGAGCTCTCAGTGTTAACTTTACATTTTGACGGTTGACACGGGTGTGTATATCCAGCACAGTGTGTAGTGTACTATTCAGCTTATCCAAAATGGGGAAGAGGTCAGAGGACACCGCCACACTTAGATCTTGCCGGAGGGGTTCCTTTTCATGTCACATACATTGCAAAAGTCCTAGAATTTTGTGGAAAGAGGGAGGCGGGCAATCACACCAAGTTCACATATAACACAAAAAATTATCCGAGGCATCTATTCCGTTACGGTTGCTGATTTTTCAAGGCAGTCGTCACGTTTGTGCAATACCCAACAAATTGTACGCCCCTGATTGTGTGTAGGTTTATAAATTAGTTGATAAATGTGAATACATCCAAAAGTTTCAACATTTTTGTTGTCGAAGGATTCTGAGGTTGATCAAAATGAAAGTTCCAGAAAACGACTATTATGTAAGAGCCAGGCAGAGTGATGGCTTGATTCAAATGTTCCGGGAATTCCTAATGAAGTTTGTCATCCGTTAATTTATTTTGCTACTGTGAAAGAGTCAGTATATGCACATAAAGTGGAAGAAAAGAGTTGGCACTGACAATGTTAGTTGAACTAACTCAAATGATCCGTGCGCTAATATTAATTATATTAAAATTAAAAGCTCGTTGGACAGCGTATTTCTGTAGACAACAGCTAAACCTCCACCTCCAGTTATACGGGGAATTGATCGAACAGAGTAGCCGACTTGAGCCAGATCAGCATAATTACCTTCATCACCAGTTTGTCAATCTGCCTGTCCATGATGTATTCGCAAACAGCTGTACGTTTATCACACGGAACAAGTGACTGGGCGTTAAATGATGCGATGCAGACACTTCTTTTGTACAGTTTAGAGACTTAACACCCCTCATGGTCAGTGCTCGATTTAGGAAAAAACCAGTGCCGGGGATGAAATTTTTTTTTCTGCAGAGCCGGGGATAAATGCCATCCCCGGCGGGGATGATAGAAGTTAAAGCAGAGCCGGGGATAAATGCCATCCCCGGCGGGGATGGTAGAAGCTAAAGCAGAGCCGGGGATGGAGCCTCACAGTGCCGGGGATATCCCGGTTTCCGCAACAAATTGAGCCCATCTACTAATCCTGCTACTACCACTACTACAATTACTACTACTACCACTTCTACTACTATTACTACAATATAACATGACACAACAAGTGAAAACAAATTATTTACAGTACATAAAAACAAATGATATGCAACAGGTTCTAATGTTGAAATATATTTTAATTTGTTTGTTTCATTTTTTCAAATATCTTGGTTGAATTTACAGTTTTTAATAAAAACTAGCTTGTAGCTGAGATGGAATTTACTTTTTAAAGTAAAGTGTGTTGTTTTCGTTTTTTAGCTAAAAGATATTGTTGTTGATGTTGCTGCAGTAGATGATGTTGTTGATGATGCAGTAGTTGATGTTGTAGATGAAATTGTTGTTGATGTAGATATTGCTGATGGCGTTTGTTGTTCATGTTATTGATGATGCTGTTGTTGATGACGTTGTTTATGTTGCTGTCGTTGTTGTTGTATATTTGAAATTGGTCTAATCAATTCTAAACAGTTATTTGCTAAAAATCAAAACTATTTAAACAAATTATGGCGCTGTTCCATAACAAATTCTTTTGTTGGTTTGCCAGAAGGTAGGTCGCTAGCAAATTGCCTTCCGTCTTTTAACCACTTTGTGGCACACAACCTGGCATCAAAATGTTGAAGTGGCGGACCATTAATTTTAATAAATAGCAAGTGATTGATAGTTTCAACATCTTATGAATTTCGAAGAGATGTGTGAGTTAAATTCATCGCGCTGAATCCTCGCTCACAATCGGCAGTAAAAATTGGCAGAACATCTAATCTCTTGTACAAATCATTAAGTTCTGCATCAGCATCATG
>MUZC01004646.1:517241-532004 GCA_002072015.1 Radix auricularia | reverse complement strand
TGTGTCAGTGTATTGATATCAGCATCACAAAGAACAAAATCATTTTAAATTACATCATTTGATTAAATTTTTATGACAGCTGATGTATCGTAGCCTATTGATTTTATCTTTCTTGACAGCTTATATAACACTGTTTACGAGCTAATAGATTTTTTCAACTTATTATTTTATATTCATAATAATATTAATCAATTCAATATATATTCAACTGCTTATGAATTTTGATTTTAATTTCAAATCAAACTTATTAAAGCCAAATAAATAAACTTATAATAATTATTTAATCGGTTTATTAATAAATTATTAATAATTAATGACTTACTACAAGACGTTGTCTGAAGAAGTTGAAGATCATCACTGTGAGATTTCACTCTCTGGATTACATCATTTTTCGTAAAAGACAATTTTTGTTGTGTTAACGTTTTAATTTTTTTACAAGACGGCTCTTTAGACATTTCAATTTAAAACGAAATTTAAAAATATTTATTTTACATATAATTCTCATAAACCGCGCTTTATGACAAACGAAAAGTGAACTTAAAATTGAAACCAATGATTTATTAGAAAACGAAACAATTAGAATTATTTTTACTTAGATCTACGTTTATTTCGATTAATTCGGTAGAAGGAAGCGCAGGTACCAAATTTTTCTATTAAATTAAAAATTTCGTGATTGAAAATTTGACACTGCTGTAACTTATCGTTACCACTTATTCGGCTTAAAAACCAGTGCCGGGGATACAAAAAATATTTCTGCAGAGCCGGGGATAAATGCCATCCCCGGCGGGGATGGTAAAGGTTATAGCAGAGCCGGGGATGGAGCCTCACAGTGCCGGGGATATCCCCGGCATCCCCGGCGGTAAATCGAGCACTGCTCATGGTTAATCTTCATTTATATTTATTTATAGGTAGCAAAGACTACAATTATTAGCACACAGCAACTCATTTCTCATGATGATGCTATGCTTTTAATTTTCTCTTTACTCTATGAGCTCTGTTAAAGATTTTCACATCTATGAATGGTGACTGTATGATGCCAACTGAGGATAGTGATAAGATAAAGTGTAGTGTAAAACAAAATGACATGAACTTCTGTTTTGTCGGTGGGGCATTCAAACCAGGACTAAAGATAGTGATAAGATAAAGTGTAGTGTAAAATGAAATGAAATGAAATTCTAGTTTGTCAGTGGAGCATTCAAACGAGGACTAAAGCTAGTGATAAGATAAAGTTTAATGTAAAATGAAATGGCATGAAATTCTGTTTTGTCGGCGGGACATTCAAACGAAGACTAACGATAGTGATAAGATAAAATTTAGTGTAAAATTAAATGACATGAAATTATGTTTTGTCGGTGGGACATTCAAACGAGGACAAAAGATAGTGATAAGATATAGTGTAGTGTAGAATAAAATGACATGAAATTCTGTTTTGTCGGTGGGACATTCAAACGAGGAATACAGATAGTCAGATAGTGATAAAGTGTCGTGTAAAATGATATGACATGAAATTGTGTGTTTTGTCGGTGAGGCATTCAAGCTCTTGTTATCCCAATTATAGCTTCAATAGTTATTCTAAAAAAGATTTGTTGTTTGTTTACCATATATGGGTATTCCTTTCTCCTGATGAAACTTTTTCTAAGTGTTCCTTTTTTCCTTGATTATTGGCAAGGTCATTATTAACAGATTTCTCTTTAAAAAAATTGGAAGCCAGTCTAACTGTAAGTCTTTATAACTAATGCCCCATTTAAAACAATTGGAAGCAATCTAAAGGAGGCCTTTATAACTAATGTCAATGAGCAATCTAAAGGATGTCTTTATAACTTAAGTCCCATTTTTAAAAAATCCTTAACAAAGGAACGTGAGAATTTTGGGGCAATTTTGTCGGTCGCAGTTTTACACTGAATATTAAATATGATTTTTTTTTATACAAACATAAAAAAACCCAAAATTGTTAACTATGAATCTTGCCATTTCGAGACATAACTAAAAGAATGTGCAATATATATAACGAGACATAACTCAAAGAATGTGCAATATATTACGAGACATAACTAAAAGAATGGGCAATATATTATGAGACATAACTAAAAGAATGTGCAATATATTATGAGACATAATTAAAAGAATGTGCAATATATTATGAGAAATAACTCAAAGAATGTGCAATATATTATGAGACATAACTAAAAGAATGTGCAATATATTATGAGATATAACTAAAAGAATGTGCAATATATTACGAGACATAACTCAAAGAATATGCAATATATTACGAGACATAACTCAAAGAATGTGCAATATTTTACGAGACATAACTCAAAGAATGTGCAACATATTACGAGACATAACTCAAAGAATGTGCAATATATTACGCATCGCAAGACAGTGAAACATCCAAACTTGTAAGATCATTCCTAAAATATATAAGAGATGTATATTTAAAAAAAAAACTACAGACTGCTTGCTAAATTTCAGCTCGATTTAATCACGGAAAAGAGTTATAAAAACAAGTTTAATTTAGTGCACTAAATTCATCAGGTAGATGGATCGAGTTATATTGGTGTGTAACCAATAACATTACTGTATTTATACCACCATCTACTTACAAGGTGTCAGCGAGATAGATCTGTCCCTGTAGTGGTGGAAACGAAATATTATTTCAGTCTCATGTTGTGGAATGTATTAAATAGCAATTTGTTTTATGAAAATGTATTTTGATCCCCTTTTGGCACCTTGCTCTGAAGGCTCGGCGGCCAAAAGGGTGGATTAAACAATCAAAGTGGAGAAACTACCCGTGTGTGTTTTTTTTCTGTCTTAGTCTGGTTTCTGGGCACCCGCCAGTACCGGGAGACAACGCAAACTCCTGACAGCAACCCCGCCCAACAGAAGTGTCGACATATTTGAACCAAGAGCTGGGCTCACCGCTATCCACGCGACTCGGATCCTACCCCTACCTCACCCCTGCACCTATCGACAGGACTTGAGGAGGACGATTCAGCTTGACCAGCTTTACGCCTAATGAAAAGCTGACACCAACAAACGCACACCGCACTTGTTGATGTCTATACGGGTAAACACCATACACGTATAGAAGCCGGTTATTCCCACTTCCGTGATCACCGAAGTCAGCTGGGCCATAGGTGAAGCCACCTACCGAGTACCAGGTAGCCAGACTCAGCTAGAGGGAACCTGTGTTACCAAGTACACACTCCAGCACGTACGGAGCCTTTTAAAGGGCAGAATTCCCAAGCAGAACGCTTCATCACACACGACTGCACACACTGAACAGGGGAACGTGCAGAACCAACCTCCTCACGGAGCGGGGTGCAACAAGCCCTTTTCATTTAAGTATAAACACTATAATCATTAGTTCAAGTGGCACAGGCCTAATGATGATGAAGCTAGGCCAAACCGGAAATAGTTTCAGCTATTGTATATAATGCATAATAAATTTATTGTAACATTTTCACCCTTTAGTATTTTGATTATCGATTGCAAGATATCACTAAAGTATGCACGTGTAGGCGAGAGGGGATAATTTAAAATATTACACCCCTAAACGACTTGCCAAACATAGTATACATCTTTTTCGCCACAGTCACATATATGCTAATGGAATATTCCGGAGTTGGTTTAATTCTTCAAGAAATTAAACAGTCTGGTTTTCTGTTAGTCTAAGTTAAAAAGATATGACACAAATAATGCGTTTGTACAACTCTTTTATAGTAAACACCTTGCAAACGTACTGATTCCTTTTCAAAACAGAAAAAAAAACACACACACAAAATTTTAATGTAAAAAGTTGAAGATTTTCCCTTTGTATCCATTTTTTTCTTTACCTTCATACCACCAAACTGACATGAGCTGTAAAGATCTGCCAGACAACTGACGCCTGCCAAGAAGGTTTCATTGGCGACCGTGGTCCAACTTGGTACGATAGGGAAGTTGTTTTCATCCAAATCTCTCCTAACTATATCAAAGTAGTGCGCCACTTCGTGTCCAAGAGTTTTACCAATACCTCCATACTGGAATGATCTGAAGACAGTTGCAGAGTTATTCAAATAATTGGAAATATATAATATGATATTAGATACGTTCGGCATATTATCCGTTGGTCATATATTTTAGAGTAAATTAAACATACAACATTTTTGATTTGCATAAAAAGTTTTAAAAAATGCTTATTCATTCAGTCGGTTTATAAAAAGAATGCGTAAAAATATCATTATTGTAAATTATTGCAGTGCCCCTTTGATGACTTCTACATAATTTTCCTGTAAGGCATATATACATATAAACCATTCTTGATGCTGCTAACAACAGCTACTGGGGATTAGTTTCACATGTTACAAGAACAAAGCATTCAACTATCCTCAGAAAATTTGTCTTGAGTAAATTAACAATTAGTTGACCCAGAGGCTTAACTGAGCACTGGTGTGTCCTCGTACGGTAGCTAATGGTGTCACCCCTCACAACTTACTCAATAGACGTCACCCGAATCAGGAAGTGTTATATAACTGGAAAATAGACAATTTAGCATTTTGATGTCACCTCTTTTGATGGTGTCACCCGGTTTCGGTAAGCATCCCGCACCCCTAGTGACGCCTGTTACGGTTGGATGTTATGGTGTGTTAATGGCTTTAATGTGGTACATAAGTGTAGTGTGCGCACCAGGCTATTGTGCGTCTTTCAAACAAAGACGCACAACGAGTGAAAGGATATAGAATATAGAGAGAAAAATGGCGGTTTGATTTTATCAACATGAAGCTTTGTATTTTTGAGGGTTTGATAGTAAAAGAGTATTAATATTGTTGTATACAGGAATAGAAGGACTTCTATTATACAGATTAAACATATAGATTTATTTCAATTGTATTTTGACTTCTTTGACTTTGGCCTGCCTTTAAAAGGACTGTGGTCTCACTCTCATTTTAACCTTATGAACTTAATCAGTTATAATATATATGTGGCTAAGGGCGGACCTCGATTCCCCCTAGACAACGAATTCGCCACAGTGGGGGCTCGTCAAACTTGTTGAGCTGATTGTGGCCACGTCTTCGTAACCGGAGACCAACACTGCCACCCACGTCCTCGTAGCCAGACCCCAACACTGCCAGCCACATCTTCGTGGCTTGAGACCAACGCTGCAGACAACTTCTTTGTAACTTGGAACCAACTCTGCCAGCCACATCCTCGTAACCAGAGACAAATACTGCCGGCCACATCCTCGTGGCCAGAGACGACCACTGCCAGTCAGACATCGAGAACCAGACAACGAGAACCAGACAAGGTGAACCAGACAACGTGAACCAGACAATGAGAACCAGACAACGTGAACCAGACAACGAGAACCAGACAAGGTGAACCAGACAACGAGAACCAGACAATGTGAACCAGACAACGTGAACCAGACAACGAGAACCAGACATCGAGAATCGGAGCCGAAAGAACTTCGAGGGGAATAAGAACTTTGTGGGTTATATTCAATGGACAAATATATTTCATGGGATTTTCATTTATGTATGGTCGCATCATGAGTGTATTTTCCATGTACAAGTAAGATTTCATTATTTATTTAAGATTCGGAAAATTGTAAAGTATTAAAAAAAAGACATTCAAATAATACTGGAAAATAACTAATTAACTAACTAATTATAAATATATAAGTGAAAGATAAAAGAATGGTGGACGAGATAAGGAAAAGGGCCTTAGATCTGGGATTAGAAGGGGAAGAGGCAAAGATGTGGGTAATAGAGGAACACCGGTTAGCACGTGAAAAGCAATATAGGTAAGAAGAAGATGAAAGGAAGGAAGAACGTGATAGAAAAATGATGGAGGAAATCGAAGAAAGGGATATCAGGGCTTTTAAGCGGGAGGAGGAGAAAAACAGGTTAGAACATATAAGGAAAATGGAAGAAATGAAAGCGAGTGAGGGACTTACTCGCAAGGTAGAACAAGGGAACACAGGGCGCTCAGGAAATAAATTACCCATGTTTGAAGGAGTGGGGGACAATTTAGAAATTTTTCTCATTAGATTCGAAGATGAAGCAAGACACAATGAGTGGGCTGTGGAACATTGGGGGTATGAACTTAGAAAGTTAATGCCACATTCCCTACTCCCGGTATGTTTTGCGGGAAGCGGGAAAGGTGTGGAGGCCACTTACGAAGAAGTCAAGGCGGCCCTATCAAGACATTTCGGCTTAACCGCACAAGGGTACAGAGAAAAGTAGGCAGTCTTGTGGTGGTGATGAAAGCGTCATGCGGGAGTAAACTACAAAGAGCCCGATGGCATGGGCAATATAGAGTGATGGAAAGAATAGGGGATTGTAATTATATAATCCAGGAAAAGGGGAAACGGAAAACATATCACGTAAATATGCTAGTAGAGTATTTTAGAAGGGACCAATCACGACAGAATCAGACAGAAACTGGTACCGATAACCATATTAGGAACGGGGAGGCAGTCACGGCCTATGCAGTCGTGATAGAGGATAACGAGGTGGACGATGATAGCCCAAACATTAATGCTTTGACCACTCAGACTATTGGGATTACTGAATCTGTAAGAGATGTGAAAATTAATCCCAAACTCAAACAGTATGACAGGGAAAGGATATAAGAGATATTACATAAATTTGCTGACATTATCACAAACATACCAGGGAAATCCACGGTAGTATCTCACTCCATTGAGTTAAACACAGACAAACCGATCTGTCTTAGACCATACCCTATACCTTTCTCATCAAAGCAAGAAATAATAAAAGAAGTTCGGCAAATGGAAAATGAAGGGATTATTGAAAAGTCCTCCTCCTCCTATTCTTCACCAATAGTCCTAGTGAAAAAAAAAGATGGCTCCACACGTTTTGTATTGATTACAGAAAAATAAACGCCATCACGGTAACAGATGCAGAACCCATACCTAATCAGGAGGATTTATTTATTCAGCTGAGACATGCTAAGTATTTCTCGAAAATAGACTTGGTAAAAGGATACTGGCAACTAACGGTAGAATTAAACTCTAGGAAATACACCGCTTTTCAAGCAGACATAGGATTGTATCAGTTTAAATACATGCCTTTTGGGTTGTGTAATGCTCCAGCCACCTTCGCACGTGGCATGCGCCGTGTTCTCGGGGATCAGAAAAATGTTGTCAGTTTTTTTGATGATATTTGAGTGTTTGGGAGGTCCATAACTGAACATAATCAGGCACTGAATCAGGTACTTGACAGATTGAAAACCGCGCGGTTGACTGCACGACCGACCAAAATGGAGATTGGGTTTACGGAAATAGAGTTTCTGGGTCATATAGTAGGAGGGGGTGCACAGAGACCTAACGCCTGTGTAACCAGTAAAATATTAAATATCAAACAACCTAACAACAAGAAGCAAGTGAGGAGCTTGTTGGGATTGGTAGGATATTATAGAAAATTTGTCCCAGACTTCGCTAACATCTCTAGTATACTGTCAGATTTAACTAAGAAGGGAAAACCGGAAAAGGTGCAATGGACTAGCCAATGTACGGAAGCACTTGATAAACTGCAAAAGGCTTTATCCACGCAACCAATCCTTATGCTACCAGATCTAACACGGGAGTTTGTTGTCAGAACGGATGCGAGTGAGTCCGCAATAAGGGGATGCTTAATGCAGGAACGAGAGGGACTACTACATCCTATAGCGTATGTAAGTAGAAAACTTTTACCTCGTGAGACCCGATATGCGGTAATTGAAAAGGAGTGTTTGGGGGTCGTTTGGATGGTTAAAAAATTTTCAAGATATCTTTTTGGTAGTCACTTTACAATAGAGACTGACCACAAACCATTGACTGTGTTACATACAGCTAAGACCATTAATAATAGAGTTGCGCGCTGGGCGTTAACATTACAAGAATACAAATTTACGATCAGACCGATTCCAGGGGCTGATAATACATTGGCTGACATACTTAGCAGACAATGGTAGAAAACCGTTTAATTGAGCTACTTGCGTCGTTTATTAATAACATGTGTAATATATGAATTACTTGTTAGCTTTTAGCTATGTGTTTTCTCTTATGAATCTAATTCCTATTATTCATAAATTCTGTTATTAGACCAAGAGAAAATAATTGATTGGTGTTAATGCGTTGGAGTTTACATCTTATTGGTTGGGTTTTCTATTGTTTGTCACTTGGACACATTAATTACTTAGGTTGCCTTAACAAGCCTAACTTGTATATAGAGTTTGTCAAACATATTTTTATCAGATTTGTTTAGTGTCTATTAACTCACTTCTATGACAATGAGTATCACTAAATTTAATATTATTAATAATTGATATGAGTGTTTCAAGCCTAATTCAAACAGTCGCCATGAAATATTTTATCTCATTGCCTAAGTAAATAAAACCAAACACAAATGAGTATATTCTAAATATTACGCTCTTTATATGATTGTATTGTCTTTATTGTCTTTAACTGCCTTACAACAGAAAGTGAGCAGGGAGTGTGAAAATAACAACTGATGTCACATATGTTAACATTACTCAGATACCAAGTTTTTTTGTAGCTCATTTTTATGGTTCAGTTTTTATTACGTTTAACTTCATCAATGGTAAGCCAAAAATAAAATCCAATAAAATTTATAGATAGTTGTCTAATGAGATTAGAGTAATTCTCACCAGCAATGATTATTCTAAAACATCGCCATTAATCCTTTATCTGATTTTTACAAATTGAAAATTCAAAAAAAAAAAAGTATTCTCAAAGTATATATCATACAGAATGGGACTACATAATGCTTTTAAATTTAAAAAATCATGTTAAGCCTGGTCCCTATTGGAACTCAGGACGTGTTAGCGCATTTTCGTATTATGTATCAGTACTTATGTTAGATATCAGCATTATGTAGTTATCAGTAATTGTGTTTAGATTTTAGACATATTCTTTATGAATTTTCTTGTGTAATGAATATACCTGACATTTTTTTATATTTAAAAGTCATTTCTTTACATTTAAAAAAAAAAAATTCTCTTTAATCTAACTACAAGTCAGCACAAATAATGACGTAAAACTCTCTAAACTTTTACACATTTTCTAATGACGTCAACTAAAAAAAACAACTAATTCTTTTGCACGCTTTCGCACGACTCTTCAATGCTTGAAAAACTATGTATTTGACTTCCGGCAATGGCGGCCGTTCCATGCGCTAGTGTTACCTCTCGATTCGAAATATTTTTTGGTAGTTTTAACGGGGTTTATTAACGGATCGAGTAACTGAGTGTTGATGCACAAATGGCAGGTCAGGAGATACAAAAAACATATATACCTCATGGGTCTAGGACTTATGGATGCTGAGATCAAGGGTGATGACAGACGGACGGACGGACAAAACGGGTGCAATAGCGCATTCGACTTCTCGAAAATGCGCTAAAAAAAAGAAAAGTCGAATAGACAAAATATTTGTGTAAGAAGACAATAAATTTAAGCAGTGTGCTGTTTATAGGCATTTTAACAGTGTTGACCATGAAGGGATTTGGATATATCAGTTACTGGTATACTATATGCAACCAATACACAGAATAGAGTCCACATGGAAAATAGACTCATAAAACGATTTGGTACGTTGGCTCCATACGGAGTTAATCAAATCCACAATTTTACATGACTGCTAAATCGTTTCCCGTTGTTGTTTTCAATGTCACTTTAGATATTTCAACTTCCTCCTTTTTCCTATATCCCGTGTCCTTGTTTGTTTTTGTTTATCTTTTTTTTTCCTTTTTTATCACATAATATGTATTGAGATTTATGTAAGTAATTATTTATGTGATGGTATTGATAAAGGCATTGGCCGCAACGTCTACTATTATTAGTATTAGTTCATGAATAAAGCTTAAATGTATTGTCTTCTTACACAAATAAGTTGTGTAATTTGTTTTTTTTTCCTCAAAGTAATGATGGGAAAGCGGAAAGTCATTAGATTAAAAATGACAAAAATATAAAAGTTGTCATTGGGGTGAAAAAACGACACTTTATTATTTTTTTTTTACTTTGTGTATTTCAAAGAACTGATAGAAATGGAAGAAAAAATATTACTTTTGGTGCGCAGTTTTTCTTTAAAATAACTTTAGTTTTTACTTACGCCGGAAAACGTGGACTAAATACAGGAGGATTTAGGTATGTGATGGTGACATTAATGGACTTCAACCGTGTATCGGCAAATGCATCTATGCCGCGTGGCTGGTACTCCCAATTCCTGTGAATGAAAAGAAATATGGTCATAGATTTCAAGTTGTCCACTATCGCCATCGACTCTACTGTATACAAACATACCCTCACAAGAAATGTTCATACATAATCAAATCTATGAGCATCAGTTTATTTCTCTTAGACATAGTCATTCAAGTGCCGCCTTCGGACAAAAAGGGATTATACTAGGACTGCAGAAATTATAGATTAATCGATTAATTGATAATTTAGTCGCTAAAAATTTTAATCTATAAATTGATTTGACCTATTGAAATCCTATTAAAATTTTTAAATTATTTTTTTTCAATTTTTTAATGATTTAAATGTGTGTTTAGTTGCACACTTTTCCCTCGTTTTATTATTAGTATGTAGGATGTGCATACATAAACAAAAAGGTTTCTCTTCCTTATTTCTTGCATAGCAGAAAACAAATTTTGAGTTACGTCACAAAATTTGGGAGCCATCGAATTACCGCGACTTAAAAATTGCGTGAAATAATGAATTGCCGATTAAGGGGATCTGTAGATGCGTTATCTATCTATCTATCTATCTATCTATCTATCTATCTATCTATCTATCTATCTATCTATCTATCTATCTATCTATCTATCTATCTATCTATATAAATAAATCAAATTATGTGTGTATGTTTGTCCGTTTTAGCTGACTTAACCATTCATTCGATCACTATGACACTTTCGGAAATTGTTGAGCATGCTTTGTGCATGGTTTGTGTGACAAAAATTTGAACATTTACACTCATGGAGGTTGGTGGGCCCATAATGATTTTTTTCTTATACGAGTTATATAAAAATTACTTTAAGCGTTAACTACATGGAAAAATGAATGGATTTTGACCAAACTTAGTACATACATACTTTATAGACAATATTAAAATACAATATGGTGTTGAGCTCTTATTATCCATTCCCTTGGGGCCGGGGGCCTAAAATCTTTATTTTCGTAAACGTTAAACACTTTATTTTCATTTTGACTTTACACAACCTTTAAAGATTTTGAAAAATATATATGTTTTTATTTACATCGAATTAAAGGGGTATTTTAAAGCTTTTGTCTTGCACAGATTGGGCCTGAGGGCCCTTAATGTCGTTTTTGCCTTTATGAGATAAATGAAAAGTGTATAAGCACAAACGACTGTGAAAATGAATAGGTCTGAACCAAATTTGATAGCCCATATTAAAGTTCTATCGGTTATATCGCTAACTTTCATCCTTTCGAACCGGGGGCCCTGATTCATTTTCTTAAACGTTTAAGATATTGTTCTGTGCCATGGTCTCGACAACTATGGAAAATATATTTTCTTATGATTCAAATTGAAATGAACAAATTTTTCAAAATTTACATCTTGCAACCAATTGTGTAGGGGTGTGCCAGAATCCGGTCCAGAATCCGGTTCCGCCGGATTTTGCACTAACCGGTGAAATTCGGTTCCGTCGGATTTACATGTACCGGGAAAAACCGGAATCCGGAATATACAGGATTTTGGAATTTGCCAGATTTTGTGACTCACCGGATCATAATCAGAAATAAAAGTAATCCTCTTTCCCGAATTCTAAACGATCACGATACATTAATCGATTGTTTCGAGTGCTGAGCTTGAATATGTTTAATAGTCCGAACATACCAGAGGCTAGAGTCAGCACCGCTAATAGTGGCCCATCGGCCCAATCCCATAAATGATAGTGCGGGGATGAGTAATTATTATTCGTTACGTCATCTTAACCGCAATCACCAATGACGTTGTAACAGAAATAATAAGCAACTATACTGCCCAAGCGCCTGGCCGCCAGCCCGCCACCTTACCAAGCACGGCAGACGACCATCAAATGGATTGCGTCAAGCCAGCAGGCCTGTGCTGACCTAGCCTATCTATGAATACTTTTAGGGACATTGCGCCATCTCTGATTGGCTGGTCGGTTACCACTTGGTTACCTAACGCTCTTTGGTTTAAACGATGGTACGACGTAGCGGCCCACGGCGCTCAGCTGTTACAAAATATTTCGCTACATGGAATGCTTGAAATTGAAGTGGAGTTTATACTAAGGTTGTTAAGACCGCTCGTTTTTTTAGGACCGGCTAACAGTGATGGTTAATTGTCTTTTTTTAAAATTTTATTTTGAGGACTCGTAGTTCACAGGTCAAAATATAAGTACCGGTTCAATCGCTCGTTAAAGTTAGCGAGGCATTTTTCATTAGCTTAAAAAACTAACGCCTCGCCCCGTCCGTTGTGGCGTCATGTTTATGTTTACCTCTTCTGTGTGATGCCGGTCAGCTCAGTCAAATCGCGCTTTAAAATTAATAATAAAATTATAAAGCTACGGTACGGAGTAAACAATGATGATAAAATGGAATTTATTTTTTAAAAACATTATTTTTGTATCGCCAACTCGCCAGAATAATTCAATTTTGCGGCGCACACGTTTCCCCTCCCCGTTTTTTCTGTTCAAATAAGGTTTGAGCCACACTCGCCGTACTATTAGTGTGATAATCAAATGCCTTTGATTAGCAGGAAAACTGTCACCAAAAGACCGAACTTAAATTTGTGGGCCGATTAATTACCCGGTATCTTTGCTACGGATTTCAAAAACCTATCGTAATATAGGGACATGTACTTCACTAAGCGGCATGCGCCGATAAGTTTTTTGAATGCCTGAAACAGACTATAAACCGGTGATCAGAAAATGCCGATAGGTCACAGGGTCGTATGCTTTTATAGCTTTCTTTGTCTTTATGAGACACAGACTATAATTAATATAATTAGAAACAGCCAAAATCCGGAATCCGGAATAATCCGGATCCGGCGGATTTGGCTTAAGAAAATCCGGAACCGGAATAATCCGGATCCGGCGGATTTGGCTTAAGAAAATTCGGAACCGGATCCGGTTGAAAAAAACGGATCCGGCACACCCCTACAATTGGTTCAGGGGCCTTAATGTCATGTTTTGCTTATCTCTCTATATAAAAGTATGTCTCTCTCTCTGTGTCTGTAAGTCCTTTATAAACCATCATTCCGATCGTCATGGAATTTTTAGACAGTGTAGTCATTTCCAGGAAGGTAACTTGCATTTTTTTCTTTTACTACTCATGGCGTAATGAGGGACCACGATGTCAATTGTTTTTGCAAAAATGGTTGTATAAAAAATTAGTTAAAACCTTAGCTTGTGTGTAAATTGATTGACCATATTCTAGTTTTGTATATACAAACTTGACAGCTAATATAAAATAAAATAAGGCGGTGAACTCCGAATGTGCATTTTTTCAAGGCTGGGGGCCCAAATGCCTTTTTTTCTTAAACGTTAAGAATTTTATGATCCATTTATTTTTTTAAACATTCTTGGCCAATAGTGACAAATATATACATTATTATGTAGATTGAATTTAAAAGGTGTTTTAACTTTACAATTAGCACAGTATATGTCCTAGGTGTCCATAATGTCATTGTTTGCTTAAATGAGCTTTATTAAAATAAGTTTACGCGTTATTTACTGAGTAAATAAATTGATCTTAAACAAAATGTGTATACAAAAATATGGTAGCCCATATTAAAATACAATACTGCATTGATCATCTCATTTCCCTTCCTTATGGGCGTGGGCGTGTGGGGGGCGGGCCCATATATCTTTATTGGGAAATTATTAAGATATTTTCTCCATTCAATTTTTGACGATTCCTAGGAATATATTCATGATGAAATTGAATAGTAATGATCGGGCAATTTAAATTGACATCTTACACCGAATTGGCTCAGGCGTCCCTAAATGTCGTTTCTTCTTATATTACCTGTATCAAAATTATTGTAAACGTAAGTTACTAAGAAAATTAATGGATCTCTCCCATCTCAGTATTTATGAACTCAAGAGTCTATATTTAATTACTATAAGGCACTGAACACCTAATGTTCATTTCATCGGGACAGGGGGCACCAAATTGAACTTTAAAATTTAATTCCCTTAATTAATTGTACACGATATTGATAACTATAGCTTGAATTTGAGTACAAGGGCAATTTTAAAAAAATAGCACTCCTTAATATCCATTTTTTTCTTTTTTCTTCTTCTTCTTTTTTTTTAAAAATTATTTTATTTTTAAATTTTAAAAAAAGTTGTAGTAAAAATGTATTCAATGTATTTATTCGTTTACCATGTAACTTGGACTCCGCGTAGGTTTCTGGCAAAACTGTTTTTGAGACATATCACTCACTGTTTTCTAACATGTATTAATTTTTTTTACTGATATCGTTGCAACACAGTACGGGTCTGCTAGTAAAAATATAAATATGAAAATTTATTGATTAATAATTTACGTGATTAATCAAACAATTTAAAAAAATAAATACCCGTCCTAGAATATACCTTATCATTACCGTCCTAGAATATACCTTATCATTACCGTCCTAAAATATACCTTATCATTACCGTCCTAGAATATACCTTATCATTACCGCCCTAGAATATACCTTATCATTACCGTCCTAAAATATACCTTATCATTACCGTCCTAAAATATACCTTATCATT
>MUZC01004646.1:501274-517091 GCA_002072015.1 Radix auricularia | reverse complement strand
AATATACCTTATCATTACCGTCCTAAAATATACCTTATCATTCCCATCCTAGAATATACCTTATCATTACCGTCCTAGAATATACCTTATCATTACCGTCCTAGAATATACCTTATCATTACCGCCCTAGAATATACCTTATCATTACCGTCCTAGAATATACCTTATCATTATAAATGTAGGATACAATGACAATGTCAAAGGTTAAAGTAATTAGAATCTGCTTTCAGGCCTAAAAAAATATTATTAAAAAAAACTCACATTGAAGGTGAATGAGGCTCCAGAAAATACTTTTGTCTTGTCATCTCTTTAAGGATACCAATGACGCTGTATAAAATTTCTCCGGTAAGGACTTCCACTTGTTCATAAACTTTGTCCAAAATGACCGGGTCAAGAATCCAGTCCGGGTAAGCGGGATCCATTTCAACTACTCGAACTTTCTTTAATAGCGCTTCTTTCAATTGATTTTCCAACCAAGGGACACGTTCAATAGTCTCTATCATTTGTGTCCTGATATTTTCCAGCATTGCAGTTATCTGTAAGAAGAATACTTTTAAACTTCTAAAATTGTTCTGACAATTTTCAAAATTCCGATTTCTATAAACAAAGTTTTTTAATTTCAATTTAAAAAACCCCATATATTATAAAAATAAATGACAACTGAATAGACACAAATTTGAAACATAAAACAAAACATGAAAATAAGAGCATAATACAGCTGTAACATAAAAAAAATATTCATTCTAAATGTGATATTACTTTGATTTTCTTAAATGATTCTCGTGTGGATGACAAGGTTATTAAAAAAGTATTATTTAATTCATTGAAAAAAAGAAATAGACACAGCTTTTCTATTCAAACCTTTTAGTTTTTAGCTTTATTTATGGCCATGATATAAATAGATAACCACACAATTCAAAATGCGCCCTTATCAATGATAATTTTTCTCATTCAACAGCTTAGCGGGATTTTATGGAGATAAACCTGATTAAGATATGAGTTTCAATGAACTTTTTTAGTATATTTTTTCTCTGGCGAGAAGGGGTGACCTCTACGTGGTTCGCCAGACGACTAGGGTTGTGAAGCAGACCACGACCTGAAACCGACAAACCCCTGGCTTGGACAGCCGAAGACCGTTGTTAGGCGATAGGTGCTAGTCATAAATATGATTACAGTCGCTGTATGGATCTTAGGAAAAGCATTTAGATGCAATGCCGATGATGAAAACCAAAGTACCCGTTGAGGGTCGGGTTACTCCGAAGCGACCGTTTCGTCCCCCTCATTTAACTAGCAACGCTGTTGAGCGGTGCCGGTTTAGGGCCAGGAGCGCCAGTACGGAATAGCAAAAGGTACCGCTAGGAAACGCTATTGGTCGCCAGCTCTGAGGAAACCTTCCGGTGGGGGATAAACCCTAGGTAAGTCAGTGATGATCCTCACGCTTTGCGGCGATCTAAACTATAAAGACTCGTAAGCTTTGCCGGGGTGGCGCCAAAGTGATACTATGTTGATAGCGAGTTACCGTAGGAAAATTCCACACCTCCCTTGGAACACTTAAGTGGGAGGCGTTTTCGGCCCAGCGCCCTGGACGCCCAGGCGGCCGCTTGTAGCAGCGACCGCTCCGGGGGGGCTTCCCAGCCTTCGCACCCCTTAGGGGGCCAGAGGGCTGGGGGGGGGTTTCCGGGAAGCCCCATGAAGAGCGCAGGCTCGGGACTGCTGATTTCTTCCACATGTAGGATTTTCAGTATATTTTTTCTTAACAGCCAAATTTATCACCATGTAATATTAATTTAAAATGTATAAATTTTACCTGAGCCTTTGTTTCTGGTTTGAAAAATTCTTCAATATAAACAGCGATTATTGGAGCCGCAAAATACTTTAACACTTGATCTGTACAGAAACTTTCTCTATGTAAGTCGAATCCTTTCGTCAACATATGTTCTGGGAGATAGTGTATGACTTCGTATAGAAACATGGTCATCAGGACGTTGGCAACAACCCTGTAGAAAGTAGAACTGATCTGTTAAAGAAAATAAATGACAAAGAAATTGTACTAGAATTTAAAAAAAAAACACGCGCATTTTTATTTAAGATGTATTACTGAAGCACAAAAACATTTAAAGTAAATTAGAATTTATTTACAAACATGAACCAATCGAAAAATGCATAGATTTTATCTCTTTCTCTGCATTGCAAGTCATAATCAATGTTTTTTTTCACTCTATGGTTCGTTGGTCCGTGTCCACAGGGACAAATGTCGTGTGCAAAGTTGCGCAGCTTCCATTTTTAATAGAATGTTACAAAATGTGCTGATAAAGGGAACATTCGCCCTAACAATTAATTAAGTTGTATATGCACACAAAATAAGGTTTAAATTTAAAAATTAACTTTTATGTCATATGATTAATCAAAAAATATTCAAGTTATCAGGTTAAAAATTTTACATGAACATAATTTATAGACTGTATACTTACAATAGTTGGAATGTAAAACAGTTCCAAAGGATTCTTAATAACATCATTGTTTCATTCTTCAATCATTATAGTTTAATGACTTTTATCTTTTAAACAGCTCAAATTGTTGCATTTTTAGAGCGTCGTTGAAATTACCGTACATTAACTCAATTAATTACGGCTTTATTTGTAAGATGTGATCTCAATTAACCAATGGTTGCGGATGTAACGCGCGGTAATTTGGTAGAAGCCCCATCACTAAGTTTTACCACTGTACTATCGGAAGCGTAACTAGGTTTTCAAATCCAATGGAATGTTTATTTTAGCGCCTTTGATATATGGATATATAAAAATCCAAAAGATAGAAAAATACTAAATTTGAATCCATTGAACAATTAGCCCATGGCGCCCTTGGCAACGACCCCGATGCCAGGTTTTTTTTAAGGCTCTGCATACTAATGTCAGGAAAAGATAATTGCGTGCATCGAAAGATTTCCGTTCTGTTGCCACGAGGGGGAAAAATATTTTTTAAATAATAAAATTAATTAATGTCTAATTTTTTTTGTTAAAAACTGTCAGTATAAATCTATATTTAATTTTACATTTGAAAAAAAAAGCATCCATTAAGGCGAAAGGATGGATAGTTGACCAGTGACAAGTACACAGACAATTAATGGAAACAGATTATCATAAAGTTAAGCATAATTTATAATTTTTTAAAACTTATTATAGAGAATAGTCAAGTAGGTTCTCTTGAACTTAAAGGTTTAAAGCAATTGAGTAAGAGAAACACAGGCTCACATTTCTATGATGACAAGCGGTGTTGATGTTCTTACCTTTTGTCATGTTTTTTTAATGCCTTCCCAAGTGATGTAAAATAAGGCATCTCATGACATTCTATTAACGTATCCAACGATATATCCTGTTCGCCGAAAACCTCTCTTAAGTATCCTGTCAAATCGATCTGATGAAAAAAGTATAACGTTAAAATAAAGTCTCAACTACATGATTTAGTTTTAGGATGAAGACACTTTTTTAAAAACAAATGTTCAACAACAACAACAAAAAAAAAAAAAAAAAAAAAAAAAAAAAAAAAAAAAAAAAACAGAATACATACATCAAACATATCCTAGAGGATGACTATATTTTTACAAGAATTCAGACATTAAATATAGCAAAGATTTCTCCGACATTATAAATTTTATGCAGCAAACTCCAAAATATTTAACAGTGTAATTTAAACCCTTCATAAATTCATTTTGGTGTTTCAGTTATAGAAAACTCGAAAATTTTCTAATTTGTTTTAATTAATATGTCACAGTTGGAGATATATTTACAGCTTGTGCCAGTATAATATTATTGTAAACCTTTATCAAAGTGAACATATCTTAGGATATGTTACTTTATCTTGGTTTACTTTAGTGCATTGTGTAATTTGGCGTCAGCACGTTTTACATACGTGTTTTACTGTAATATGTTGTAAGCATCTTTACATACGTGTTTTACTGTAATATATTGTAAGCATCTTTACCACCGTGTTTTACTGTAATATGTTGTAAGCATCTTTACATACGTGTTTTACTGTAATAAGTTGTGAGCATCTTTACATACGTGTTTTACTGTAATATGTTGTGAGCATCTTTACATACATGTTTTACTGTAATATGTTGTGAGCATCTTTACCACCGTGTTTTACTGTAATATGTTGTGAGCATCTTTACCACCGTGTTTTACTGTAATATGTTGTGAGCATCTTTACCACCGTGTTTTACAGTAATATGTTGTCATCAAGTTTTAGTTTAGTGTGTTACGGAAATCGAGCGTCAAAAATGGTTTTTTCGTGCTCTTTGCTGTTGTTTGATTTCTTTTTGTCCCAAAACCTCGTGGTCGTATGGGACTCTAATGCTTCCGTTCGAACTTTCTCGAGGGTTGGTAGACTTTTTGGCGATAGTCACTCATCAACATTTTTGTGTGGCTTTAACGTGGGCAAGATCCCACGCCCCTCAGCTATCCAGCCGCTCTTTGAAACAGATGTTATGTGTAATGTGGCGCCATCATACATTAATGTTATATGTTAGTGTTATATGTTGTCCTAATTGTTTAGTTTCTTGTTTCAAATATTGATTCCATTACCTATACCTATGGCTAATCAAGAGTACTACTCAATCTTAGCTTTTCTAAACATTGTTTAATTTACCGTTACATCTTCTTTCCTTCAAAATTAACCCATAATCCGTTTTTACAATAATCTTTAACTCTCAGTTAGGGCTTTCAATTTTGTTGAAAAATGCTGCCCGGGTACCCGTCCAAATTTCGAACGGGTACCCGGGTTACCCGTTCAAAAAATCGCATAATTTCCCACGTCATGACCGCTATACTATGCTACCTAGCCACCTTCCATGCCACTTATTTCACACAGTAACCACACGGCCGACGTCTAAAAGTGACGTCACGTGATTTTGGCCGATTTATACCCCCCGGCCATAGTCACAAAAACTTAGAACCCCCTTAGAGCAAAGATTTGCAGCCGCCGCTCCCCCAGCCCCCCCCAATAAAAGCCGTACCTCCTTTTTGAAAATGAGAATTTGGAAATAACTTTATTGTCACTTAAGTTTGTATTTTATGTGAAGTTGAACTCAAATAAATCGATACACGTGTAAATCCATGTAAATTCAAAAATAAATAAATTGTAAGCATTCAAGTTTTTAAATGGAACTTCCATTTTAAGTTGCACGTTTTGATGTGACGTCACATTTCTAAAACACACACCACCTTCGTCACAAATGTATGATCGCATCCTCCGTAGGTGCAAAATGTCATTTATGGATGGCCCCTTACCCATCTTAGACTGATAGTAACTAATTTTTTGACTTAAAAAAAGTACACATTTTGGATTAGTATTAAAAAAATGTGTAGGCACACGTGGTAACGAACACGGAAAACTCAATCAAATGGGGGGAGGAGAGGGGTAGATAAACAACGTCTACAATCGGAAATCCTTTGTCGGTGTATTTCAAAGTAACTTTAATGTCAAAGTCAAAGCAGGGATGTTTTTTATTACCAAAACCAAACACGGCCTCATTTATCTCTATGCAGTCCCTCCCTACGCCCGACGACTTACCCATTTGAAATTGTTAGTAACTAATAAATAATAAAACCACATTTCTGTAATTGATTAGCGTAGTTGATGTATTGAGTATACCGTATTGTTATTTATGTAGTTAATATGCTATGAATGTTTCTTTTTATTTATATATGTGTTTTTGTTTCCATGTAAAGCGCTGTGAGCCTGGCTCCTTGCTGGGATACAGCGCTATATAAATCATCATTTTATTATTATTATTATTATTTATTAATTTATTAACTTTAAGTACTGTCAACCTTGTACATCACTTTTTCTAGGTCAACACAAGAAACACAAGCGAATGCAAGGGGTGTGGGTTTTATGAATGAAGGGAGATGAGGGGGGGGTAGATAAACAACATTAGCTAGTATCAATCGGCGTATGTCAAAGCGAAGTTACTGTCAAAAAGGGATTTTTTTACTACCAAATAGCCGCTTTTATTTCTACCATCATTATTTTTGGCAGAGGACTTTTGTTTTCCTTATCTATATGATTCTTTTAAATCGCCAAAGACTTTTTGTGTTTGCGATTTCTGTTTCACGTTGAGAGAAAAAGATGTATCAAAATACATTTCCAATTGACATATATATATATTTCTCCTTAGATGTAATTTACAGCATTTATTTCAAACAAACATTATCATTTGAAAAATTATTTCTCAAACAAAAAAGCTAATGGGAGCCGAAGTTTGGACTCCGTTAATATTGAAATTGAAGTTAAATTTTCACGGGTACCCGGACGGAATTTTACTACCCGGGTAAGCAGATGGCAACTGGTGCCCGGGTCCCGGGGACCCGTTGACAGACCTACTCACAGTAGAATCCATTACTTCTTGTAGCATCCTCAGTTTCATCGGCGGGGTATTTGCTGGTTCTTCGAATACCTGTGAATTTTTTTTAAAAAATTGATGTTTAAGTTGTACTTGTATTATGCGACAACTTGTGTAAAAAATTAAGCCTGATAATGCCACATGAACAGAGTCACAGTTAACACACAAAAGGGAATTCACGCCGATACTCAATCAAATGTTTTGTGTCAAGATTATCCTAGCAAACTTTTTTGTTGTGATCTGTCACGATTTGACAATATTGGACTTTGATCTTTACTTTCTCGTATACGAATTATAATGAGATTAATGTAATCGAGAAAGAAAACAAGATAGAAATTGTGACACATCTCGACGTTTAAACATTCCCGTTCCCATGTGTGTCTGCGTTTGACTTATCTAGTTTTTGGTAAACATTTTAGCGACTTCTTGTAACCGCAAATTTTATTGATCCCGATTAAACTTAATGTTCACAAAGCTAAGTTACGGACCTCAAATTTTTTATTTTTTAAAAATTGCCAATAATCTTTGCGAAATTAAAACCAACAACTTCTCAAAATTACACGACGATCCCATAAATGGTGCAGTAAGCCACAAAGTAAAAAAAAGTACATATTTTTAAAAACAATTTTTAAAATCGCAAGTAGTTTGTTTAATCCGAAAACAATAATTGATATTTTTTATTAACTATGTTAAAATATTGCTGATTACATTTAAGTACAAGTATCTTTAGTTATAAAAGGTTGTTCAAACAACAGTAAGCTAATGAAGTATTATATGCATAAAATAGCTTGAAAACAAGTGAAATTAGATTATAAAAGGCATATCAAACTATCACAAAAATAATTTATTAAAAGAAAAAAAACTCAAGGTAATCTGATTGAAATGCAGCAGAAAAAAAATGCTGAGTGAACATAAAAAATATAAGTAGAAAATATTTTTTATGCAAAATGTCCTAGATAAATTACATGCTCAGAATTTTTTTTAAATTATACATTTCTGTAGTTGTGAAGGAAAATAGCTGAAACTTTATTATATGTTAAAGACATGATTATTTTTCCTCAAACGGCTATGCTAGTAAAAATCATTTTAAAAAACATTATTATTTTTTTTTTAAATAGTGAAGTTTTCTTATATAATAAATGCGATCATTTTGGTAGGATTGCTATATAGACTACAATGATAAAAAACGAACATATCGTGGGGTTCGGGGAAGAAAACTTGTTAATGGTTTTTTAATAATATGCACTGCGCGGAGCCGCCACTAGAAATTTTGGGGCCCCTGAATAGTTGGTACGTGTTCCCCCCTCCTCCCCCATGGTAAAAAAAGTCCGACAAAAACACGGACTGGTTTGATACACATTGGGACGAGATATAACCTGTCACTGGAGCCAACAGGAAGGTTCTTAAGACTTAAAAGAAAAAGCCTACACCCAAGAGACCACATGCCTTAAAATCAGCCAATTCCCATGCCTAAAAAGCCGCACGTCAATGCGACAATACCTACTGGTTTAACCTCTGCTACAACATACAGTCAGCTGCAGACATGGAGAATGCTAAAGCCATGTACGTAATTGTCACAAAAAAAAACCAACCGCACATTGGCTTCCAAAGTTGACCCCTAAAGTCCAATAAAGTGTCAATGACAAAGCAGGATGTTGAATACCTCCCCACTCAATTTTAGAACCTCTGCATTTTTGAGAACCGTTGAGGTAGGGGTAGGTCCATCAACGCAACAGGGATGCTGTCCTTAAGATGGACAAAGATCCATGATGGACCATGGAATATTCCCTAGCGTTAGTATAGGTTACGACGTGGAGGTTGGCCGAACGTTCTCGAAGCCATGCATGTCAGCGCGTGATTAACAGTTGGTACACGCCACTGACCAATCAGATGAGAACGCTTCGCCGAACCCACGCGAAATTAGACCCTTTATAAACTGTCTCTCAACCTTAAAGCAGTCTCTATCTCAGAAATTCGCAGTACACCAAGGTCTGCGGGTGTGACTGAACGAATACGAGTTGAGCCTAGCTGAAGTCTGTTCAGGTTTGAGTTAACTAGACTTAGATAGGCAAATTTATTGGTATAGGTAGTATAGGTATTTATTATATGTATGCTTTGGTATGTTATCACTATCTTTGGCCTTTGGTTAATTATTGATATTGTTATTTCAGCTAGTTAGTGGAGCTAGTCAGTGGAGCTAGTTAGTTAGTGGAGCTAGTTAGAGCTAGTTAAAGAAGTTACTAGAAGAAGCTAGTTAGTGGAAGATAGTTAGTGGAACTAGCAAGTTGGAGAGCCAGTGTAGTGGCGGAGGAACCATTGAGCTGCCATCTCAGACAGGAGATCAAGAGTAAGAGGAGGGGAGCAGGTGGCCTTACCTTGAAACGAAGTCAGTGACCAGTGAGGAAGGGGCCGAATGCCAAGCTTACCACAGAGCGGAGCTACGCTTGATTGGCCAGACCGAAACACAGCCTTTCAACCAGTCCTTTGGCCACGCCCAGTCCATGAGGGACGTGGGCATCATAACAAACTATTTGTATAATTTATCATAGACGTATATATTGTAATTTATTATAGGTTTATTAACTGAGGTTCATGTATATATGTATATATATCTAATGCATTAAATATTTTACGAGCAAAATACCCGTGCTACGCTACGGGGTAGGCACAATAGGAATAACTTTATTTTGGTTTTGGGTCTCAAATTCAACTTTAAAATGAATGTAAACGCATCTGGAAAGTAGGGTAGTGATAAATCGAACCCATTTTTAATAAAAAACAACGATATGTGTGTCGAAAAAAATAACAATATTATTAATTTAAATATTACCCATCAATTTTGGTATATCTGCTTTAATATAGCATCATTATTATCATAAATGGCTTGCTCCACCACATCCTTCCAGCTACAGCCCATGTAGGGCCCTGGTCTGCTCCACCACATCCTTCCAGCTACAGCCCCTATAGGGCCCTGACCTGCTCAACCACATCCTTTCATTCAGATCGATGGTGACTTTCTTTCACCATGCTCGAACCCCTTTAATAACGCATGCTAGGGTATTTTGCTCGTCTATATAATAATGCGCCTAAACACATTTCCGTCCGTGTGTGTGAAGCCCCTATACCACGCAACTCTTGCTAACTTTTTTTTTTAAATTGAAAATATAGACGCAAAATCATAATGATTTTGGGTTTGAGATTAACAGAGGGTGTGGTTTTGCGCGCCGTAAAAATAAAATTAAGTGGCGTCATGAAGCTTTTATTATATTAATTTATTTGATGTTACTTTTTATCTTGATTATAATCTGAGTGTGTGATTATGCATGTGTGCGAGTGTCTTTATGTGTATGTGCGTCTGTGTGTGCGTGTGACTGTCTGTTTGTATTTGTTGTGAAATAACGATTTGTTTCATAGATTGCTTAAGTGAAATTAAATATTGAAAAGACATTACCACGTAATCTTTTATGTATAGTTAAAGTATGCACTGGATTATGAAAAATTACGTTAATTTTATGAACGCAAGTTTCTGCCGATGCGATCTGCATGGGTGCTTGAATAAAAGATAACGGGAAATCATTGATTGTGACTTAAAAACTGTTAATGAGAAGAACAATCTCAAATGATTTTTTCAGAGATGGTTTTTACATTATGCTTGATTTTAAGAAATGAGCCCTTGCGCCGGGATTTTAAATAATATTATGGTACGTGTATAAGTGTTTATACACTGTTGTAAGAGTGGGGTTAAAAAGCGGAATTGTATTTTTTTTTAAAGAGGAGCAATTTTGTGAACTATTTGAAGGGTGCACTTCATTTCTAGGGTCATGATTTTATAATATCACAGATCCCTGAGTGGCACTATTTCTCAGGCTGCCATATAACTTTGTAGGTACTTTGACCAAACAAAAATTAAAAATTGTCATAAAATTCTCCATCATAAATCATTTTAAAGGGCTAGCTCTAAGCTTGCTAAAAATCATCAATTTCATGTTGAGAAGAATTCGAGTTACCATTTTTTCGGGTGAATTTGTTTAAGCCCCTCCCCTACATATACTGTATATTTTACTTTTAAAAAATGATTACCGATATTTTAAAAACTTTTCTACCGTTTTCGTCAATAACTTTTATTTTTATTTTTCAAAAATAATTGCACCAAAATGTCAGAAGACAATCACATTTTAATCGACAAAATTATAAATAACTTAGACTAATTCTTTACAAAAATATTTTTAAAAAAAAATTAGTAGTTTGTAACAGGAAAGTAATTTTTTAAAAAATAATTTAATGCATGAAACTATAAAATTTGGTAACATTTATGTCACTATTAGCTAAGTATAAATTTTACATATTACATTTATATATATTTATAACATAATTTACACTTAACTGACTTTAATAGGCCAATTTATTATCATAATGATAATTAAATTGTTTATTTATTATTAAGAGTTGTATTTATTTATTTGAAGACATTAATATTCAGTAAATAGTAAATCTGAAATAAAGATAGAACTGCTTCAAAGATTTAGGAAATTATATAACTATAAAACTAGTAACTATAATTCAGTATTAACTTTGGTTTAGAATAAGTCAGTCACAGCTTACCGTGTCGTAAAAATGATGAAAAACAATCAAATATAATCAAATATTTAAATCAAATAAGTAAGAGAGTCATCGAAAGACATAGATATGACGTTTTTAATTACTAAAATATATTATTTTTAGAAAACTTTGACGTAAAACACCAAATTCCGAAGAAAACCTTTAGCTAACCACTTCCGGCAGAAAGTTTTTCCGTCAATTGTCATTGTAAGCTAAATTTTAAAACTTTTTTGTTACATGTCAATTGAATAATTGTCCGTATATATATCTACGCACACAGCCTGAGCATTAAATAAAAAAACAAGCGTGGCTGACGGGGACCCTTACGTTGGGGCCCCTGAATAAATTCGTGGATTCACCCCCTGGTGGCGGCCCCGCACTGCGTTACAAAGTGTCTGGTAAAGGCGCCAATGGGTGGAACTTTTATTTTTTGTTTCATATTTTGGTTATTTTTAGTTTTTTTGCGGGCAGGAGTTATGTGGCTCTTGTTCCGTACAGGGTTCTGGATAAACCGAAGACTAAGTCTCGTCTCTTGACAATATTTTATTCAAGCCTTTAATGTGTCAGCCATACAATTACAGCCATGTCAGCCATACAATTACAGCCATGTCAGCCAAACAATTACAGCCACGTCAGCGATACATTTACAGTCACTGCTCCATGTACACCAAAGGGATACTTCTACAAATCCACGTTCCCATAGGTGCATATTCTCACGACTCCTCTCTAGACACTCAAACACACCTCGATTCTGTTTTAGATACTCCCGTTAACTCTGTTATCACCGTAATCTCTAGGTCTTTCACTGCTTTGGCCGTACTATTCTGTGTGTCTCTCTCCTCCCCGATCTATATATAGCCCGCCTTTCTTCCTTAATAACACCATGCGTGACTAATACTCCCGTTGTTATGATTTTGTGAACTCTTCTCCAGTCACTACTTGACCAGAGCTCACAATTATGTCGCAACAACTACTCGCAGTTATTCAGGTCTTTCTCCTGCTAATGTACTACTAACTCAACTTAAACATAATCTTGTCTTGCTCCTGTTAATGTACTTCTAGCTCAACTTAAGGTTAATCTTGTCTTGCTCCTGTTAATGTATTACTAGCTCAACTTCACGTTAATCTTGTCTTGCTCCTGTTAATGTTCTTCTAGCTCAACTTCAGGTTAATCTTGTCTTGCTCCTGTTAATGTACTATTAGCTCAACTTTAACTTAATCTTGTCTTGCTTAACCCATAAAATTAATTGCCATCCGAATAAATATTCTTCTATTATTCGAATCATCTCTAAAGCTGCTAAAGAACATAATAATGTCATATTTTAATATTAGTTTATTATATATCATAAAGGAAGGCAATCGTCAGAAAAGAAAGAGTGACACAGAACGGCCATATTGTAATCGATTCGGGCTTGTAAATGTAGCCAATGAACTGAGTAAAGTTGTGGATTAACATGACGTTTTTATCTGATCTGGTGAATGGCAGTTTAGGCAGAGCGACAGACGATTGATGAAGTTGTTGGTAGACATGTTAACAGAATTAACTTAGCAACGATTCCAAGTCGATGTTTTGAACAGTAAATCAGAACTAGCTATCTAAATAGAATTCGGAAGGGTCACAGTACTGTGTGATTTATTGTTACATAATATAAGTGCTTCTGTTTTATTATAATTCAGAGTGAGCTTGCATAAAGTCATCCAAGACTTTACCTAACCAAATGCACTCCGGCATCAATTTGATAACTAAGTCAATATTAGAGGGATCAGTGTGAAAGTAAAGTTGATTATCATCTGCAAATGATTGGCTTTTAACTGAATGATTTTCGATCAGTAGAAGTAATGGCCTTGTATACATTACGAAAAGTACTGGACCCAGAACGGAGCCCTGAGGCACATCATAAACCAAGTAAGCATTTTAAATACTGCAATTAATTTGGGTTAAAGCTTTTCAAAAAACGTTTTAGAATATGCAATTGATTTTGACAAATAGCTACGTCAGTATATATATATATATTATTTTACATATGTATAAAGGCATGAATATTTTGTCTTGTTGAACAAGGAACAAAATATATTTCGCCCTTTTTTAAGTCTGCTAAAATTAATTGAATTGTAAATGATGCAAAAATTCCATATCAGACATATGGGTTTAGAAACGCATAACATGTTCGTATTAATGGAAGAGCTTCTTACCAAATCTCGAAGAAATTCCATCATTTCCTCTACCTGTGTGTTTGCTTTCTCAGGGTCGCCGCCCAAACTCTCAGCTAAAGTCATTGCTATTTTAATCAAAATCTCCTCACTTATCTTGAACATTTGGATGAACTTGATATCGACAATCCTCTGGAACTGTTTTAAAAGAAGTTTTATCAAACATGTATTTGAAAGTTTTCTGTATGAAAGCTCGTATCAACTTTTGAAAAGGAAAAAAAAATGAAAATAAATAAGTAACATATTATATCCTAAATAAATTAGATATACCAATTTTTAAAATCTTAAAGCTTTTTCAAAGGTTAAAAAAATGGAGAAAAAAAAAAGAACACCTAATATCTATATGTATTGTTTGCTAAGCATGTTCGTTAGTTCGTAACGCTATTTGTGGATAATAAAAGATTTCAGAAAGTGCAGCGCTTTAAAAAAAAAAAAAAACCTGTAAATGAATCATCATAATCATCATCACTGCCTGTCGTCCCATCTGGGGCATAGGCCACGAACAAAGACTCTCCAGGCATCCCGGTCCTGTGCCAATCTCTCTAGCTGTCCCCAGCTGTGCCCACTCTTTTTGGAGTCTATCCCCAAGATGGCTAGTTTATACCGTGTCATTTCGGCAGCAACTTGGGCAGTTTTTCCAGCTTCGAACATGGTCCTTACGTTCCAAGTTCCTATGCTGGTGGTGGTCCTAGTGGAGAGGATGGTAGTCTGCCGGGTGGTTTCCGACTGGCTTTGGCCACCCAGCTTCATTAGTTCTCTGTTAAGAGATCCATCATCTCCAAGGTCCGAGTTTCCTTTTTTTATCTTTGCTCGTGTTTTTGTAGCAAGGCTTTTTTTACGGGAAGGGTTGCTAGCCCTTCGCACAACCCTCCTCCTCTCTCACCCGGGCTTGGGACCGGCTACGGCGGAGTTCTGTAAATGAATACTGCACCGAAAATAACTCTTTTCGAACAACCACACATAATGGCTCAATATGGACATGAAATTTATTTTTCTTGCTGTCTCAAAATATTCTGATTATTTACCATACGGCTTTCAGACAAAAAGGGACAATTACAAATCCTATACTAAAATAATAAATTTCAGCTGAAATATAGATATTTTTTAAACTTCAGTCATCTTTGACGGGTAAAAATAGTATATATATATAAACTGACGGAAGTTTAAAAAAAATCAATAACTTTTTTTTTACCAAATGTTTAGGTTTTTGGAAAATATAGGTATCTTGACCAAACTTAGTACATGTGTATTATAACCCATATTAAAATACCATACTGCGTTAAACACCTAATATCAATTCCCTTGCGGACGGGGGCCCAAATCTTTATTTTTGTAATTGTTACCACTTTATTTCTGTTTTGATTTTAAACAACCTTGAAAGATTTTTGAAAAAAAAAATACATATATCCTGATTTAAATTGAAATAAACAGCAATTTTAAAGTTAGACTCTTGCACCGATTGGGCCTTGGGTCCTTTATATTGTTTTTGCCGATATGATATTTATACTTATGCTGAAGCGTTAACGTGTGGGAACATGAATGCATCTTAACCAAATGTTGTATATAATGACTTGATAGCCCATATTAAAATTCTCTGTGGAATGGAATCTTAAATGTTTATCTCTTCGGTGCAGAGGTCCTGATTCTCTTTTCGAAAACGTTTAATATTTTATTTCCCATTCTGTGACATGGTTTCAAGAAATGTAGATAATATATATATTTCCGACAGTCGTCTGAGCCACGTTGCCTTTTCATTGTTCTCTTTGATTCAGGCTGGTTTGGTTTGCTAACAGGGCATATACAAATGATGTATTTATGTATTTTTTTCCATTAAAACTGACTAAACATTTCATCCGATCACGAAGAAAATTTAGAACATTGTTGAGTGTGCTTATGGAATTGTTCATGTGAAAAGAAATTTGAACTTTGACATTCATGGGGGGCCGGGGGCCGAAATTTATTTTCCCTTATATTAGTTACATACAAATTAGTTTAAGCGTTGGCTACATGGAAAATGAATGGATCTTAACCAACTTAAGACATACATATTTTATAGCCCATATTAAAATGCAATACGTTGTTGAACTCCTATGGTAATTGATTTTGGGCTGCGGACCAAAAATCTATGTTTTCATAAGTGTTAAAGACTTTTTTTGCCCATATGAAATATTTACAAATTCTTTAAGCGTTAATGACATGTGAACATGGATTGATCGTAACTAAATTTGGTATAAAATAACTTGATAGACCATATATAAATTCTAAAGGATATTAAATAAAATTTCTAATGTTCATCCTTTCGGGGCGGAGGCACCGATTCTTTTTCTTAAAAGTTAAAGATTTTATTCCTAATTTTGTGCCATAGTCTTGACAAATATCGATAATACATTTGATTCAAATTGTAATGAACAAATGTTTCAAAATTTGCATCTTGCACCAATTGGGCCAGGGAACCCTAAATGTCATGATTTGCATATGTATCTAGATAAATAAAAATTAAAGTGTGTCTGTGGTGATGTGTGTGTGTGTGTGTGTGTGTGGTGTGTGTGTGTGGTGTGTGTGTGTGGTGTGTGTGTGTGTGCATGTGTGTGTGGTGTGTGTGTG
>MUZC01004646.1:458456-501034 GCA_002072015.1 Radix auricularia | reverse complement strand
GTGTGTGTGTGTGTGTGTGTGTGTGTGTGCGTGTGTGGGTGTGTGTGGTGTGTGCATGCCCTTTATAAACTATGCATCCGATCGTCATGAAACTGTTGTAGATAGTTTAGAACTCTCCCAGGATGATTACTGGCAGCATTGTAGTCTGAATTTAACACTCGTGGGGTGCCGGGTGCCCATATGTCAACATTTGCTCATATGAGCGATAAAAATAGTTTAAGAGTTAGCTACAGTGTAATTTGATGGATCATAATCAAAGATTGTAAATACAAATTTTACAGCCAATATTTAAATACTAAAGGGCACTGAACTCTTAATGATCATTCCATCGCGCCCGGGGGCACTAGTTTCCTTGTCTTTCTTAAACGTGTAAGTTTTTATTCCCCATTTGATTATTAATGATCTTGACAAAATATGACCAATATATCTATATTGTGCAGATTAAAAATGAAAAGGTTCTTTTCAACTTTACAAATTTCAATTAATGGGCACCGGGGGGGGGGGTAATTTTATTTTTTATAATATGAGCTATATCAAAATACATTTATGTGTTAGCTACTGTGTATATGAAATGATCTTAACCGAAATTTGTATTTAAAAAAAACTTGATAGCCAATATTAAGAGGCTATAGGGCACTGAACTTATAATTTTCTTTCTTTTTCTTATATTTTAAGTTTTTCCCTCACTCAATTTTTAGCGATCTTCAGTAATGTATCCATGTTGAAATTGACATCTTGCAGTGAATTGGCCCATAGGCCCCTAAATGCCTTATTTATTTTATATTAGTGGTATGAAAAATAGTCTTTGCGCAAGTTACTGAGAAAACTAATAGATCTTGCTCATCTCTTTAAAAAAAATTTTGTTTTTACTAGTCTCATAAGCTCTTGGTTGTTAGGATTCTAATGTAACCATTCAACTTTATCGTGTTTCTTATTAGTCGGGGCATGGTAGACCTTGGCGGTGCTCGGCTCCCCTCCAGGTCAGCGGGGGGACTTTTACCAATAGCCATCCATCAACATTTTTATTTGGGCTTTTGCGTGGGCTAGATCCCACGCCTCTCAGCTTGTGGGGAGAACGCTATATTGACTTCGCTATTCATCCCCCATCTTAGTATATAAAAACTCAAGAGTCTATATTGTGGCTGCGGAAATTTAAAAAAATTATATACTCCATTAATCGTAAATTATTTATTCAGTAAAATAATTTTCATCAATAAATTATCTTTCAATGATGAGAGTGATGTTTTAACATTTTTTTCGATTTATTAATAAAAAACCAATAATTAATAATTCTTTTGTCTTTTTCTTTACGCACAAACGCCTCCATTAAGGATTTTTTTAAAAGTGTAAACTTTAAAATAAGCTATTTTATAAGGCATAAGATATTTAAAAATTGTCTACTTGATAACCATGACAAAATTTAAATTCATTGACATTATAATAAGCTACTTATATTTAAATATAATATGAGCGGAATAAAGAATGTCAATTACCTGTTTTTGTCATTTCCCTTGAATTTTTAAATTCATTGATGAAATAAATCTTTATTTTTACCTTTAATAAAAATTGTCGATTAAATAATTTGTAATTTTTCATAAGTTAATTATTAAATTTAAATTCATCGATAAAGCCCTAGTCTATATCTCAATACAATCAAGCAAACTCCTATTGTTCATTCCCTCGGGACAGGTAACCTAAATGACTTTTTCTTTACTGCACGTTAATAATTTAAATCCCCAATCAATTTTACACGATATTTAGCAATACAGCATGAGTACAATAGCAGTAAAAAATTAAATTAACACTCATATTGGAGCCGGGTCCTTTACTGTCATTTGTTCTTTTGTAAGCTTTTAAATTATAATTTTCTTTATCCATTTGCTATGAACTTGCAATTTTTTGCACATTGCGCTTAGGTCTCTGACATAATATTTTTAAAACACGCCATTCATTTATTTCTTTAAAATTTTTTTTATTGTTATTGATATCAATGCAACGCATGACAGGTCTGCTAGAGTAGTATAAAACTTTCATTTATTTTATTATTTTTGTTTTCTTGTATTTATATTTTTTCAAATTTAATAATTTTATGCGAACTTTTGACAAGAATCATTTTTTGCGCGCTGGTTTCTAAAATTAGTAGCGTCTTCCGGACATAAATTTAAAAAAATTGATTGTTTATTTTTGGTGCCCTGATTTCTAAAAATAGTAGCGTCACGGACAGACAGACGAATGTGTCAGAAAAAACTTACATTGCTCCTTATATATATTGATAATTCGTAATAAATTAGGACAATCTCAAGATCACGCGAGCAAGAAAGCATGACGAATGACATCGCAAGGGTCTAACAATCCCATTTTATGGTTGGCAAGGGGCGGTGGTGGAGGGAGGTAGCTCAATCACAGTGCGCATGACTCGAGACCAAAATTGCGTCTTGCTTTCATTCGCAATTGTCTCATTCTTTCATGCTGCTTGTGTCAATTATGTCCCCCTTTATTGCACAATCTATGAGCAAGTCTGCGGCGTATGCCATACCATGGGTTGTATTTAGTTTCATTTAAACTCTAAAAAAATAATAATAACCAAAACTAGCACTTAAGATAATATAAGATACCACCAACATGTTTACCCAAAATACCTACTAAAAGTATCTCTTTTTTTGCTTTCGTATCCTCCAATGTTATGTTATATTTGCGTACTGAAAACAAGAAGAAGAATCCCATTCTGGTGTGTTTCAACAGTGTATCCTTAAGACTCCAATTCTTACTGTCAAAAGGTTTGATGCTGACGGTGGACAGAGTCCATGATCCAAGTTCACTGATGACCTACGTGTGAATGTAAAAAATAAAAATATACATTTCTATACGCCAAGAGTCAACAGAGATTCTAGCAATAAATATCAAAGTTTCATGCTTCTACCTATTTGGGAAATATGAGAATTAGTGATTTTTAATTTTATATAGGTCATAAAAGGAAAAAAACGTTTTTTGGGGTTTCTGACTTTCTTCCACATGTAGAATTTTCAGTAAAATAATAACAATTAGGCCGAGCATTGTTTAAATTATGCTCTTTTTCAATTTACAGAAATCCAGGTTGTGTATGTCGATTAGAATTTTGATAACCGAAATACATTTTCAAAATTAAACCTAATTTGTGTTTTAGTCAATTTCTATTTTTAGACCAAACCGTGGCAATATCCTACAACTATCTAATCTTGATAGTGGATTTACTTACATTTAAAATTCTTGATATTCCTTGGTCTTCAAGACTCTTCTCGTCGTTACAAATTTGATGGAAAGTTTTCATCTTAGCAACAGCGCTGGAATGCTGGCCGAATAACTTAGTATTGTTGGATCCAAGTATCTAAAAAATAAATAAATAATTAAAACGATTTTACCACGGCTCATGAATTCTTGACAAATTTCAGCCATAAACCCTCTCAAAACAATAAGCAATGGAAAATATAATAATAATTAAAATTATATTTATATTGATAATTCACTACAACGAGTATGTGCAAGCGAGCATGACAAAACACCCAAAACTGTGGTCGACCAATCACAGTTGGCAAGAGCAGTTGGGTGAAAAGAAGAAAAAACAACCCTTAAAAAAAAACAAAGTTTTTAACTATAAATCCATTTTGTATGTGAAAGAACTAAAAGTATTAACTATGTACAAAATAATATGCACCGCGCGACAAACATCTACAGACTGAACGTGGCTGATCTCTCTTGCTGTTAAACCGGGACGGGTAGGGGTGGTTTTTTAAAATAACCGATGGTCGGAGTGAACTCCAGCAGACAAGTGGATGTCAACAACAACAGAAGGTAACCATGCATATATATATAAAATTAACTTAATTACGGTACGTTGGATCGATTTAAATTTTGACACAATTTATTGTTATGTGACGCAAATCTATGTGCGAAAATTTTAGCTTAATAGCATAACTGAAAGTGGGTCAATTTTGACTTTTGTTTTTCCGCCGGATGAACGAAGAGTCAACGGTGAAGTTAACATATGGGATTTTAAAAAAAACAACAAAGTTTTTTACAATAAATCCCTTATATAAGACAGAACTAAAAGTATTGATTATATTCAAAATAATATGCCCCGGCGCTACAAACATTTACAGACTGAACTTGACTAAACTCTCAAAATGCAGTCAAACGGCGATGGGTTGTGGTGGGGGTGTAGTCTGCCATTGCGAGACTGAACTCCAGCAAATACGTGAATGTCTACAAAGAAGACAACCATATTTTTACATAGAGAACAACTAAAAGTACATTAATTTAATTACGGTGCATTCGATCGATCTGAAATTTTGAAAAAATGCATTGTTAGGTAACTCATGTCTATGTGCAAAATGTTAGCTCGTAAGCATCGCGGAAAGTGGGTTTTTTGTTACTTTTGTTTTTTGCGCGCAAGAGACTGAGACGACTGTAAAGTTAATATAAGGGATTTAAAAAGAAGTGTCGAAAATCTTTCTTGTGTTAACTTGTGTTGTTCCTTCAAAGAATACCTTATGAGACTTATTGTACTGTATATCACCCATGCTTTGTGTGTGGAAGGTCCTGGGTTCAAGACCCAGTGGGAATATTAAAAAAATGTAACTGTCTATTTCTGCCCGTTTTTTTTACACGTTCTTTTGCGAACATGACTAACTTTCTGCTTGGCTCGGCCAATTACAATTTATTGTTGGCAAGAAATGGTAGTAAATAGTGCAAAGAATGGGAGGTAGAGAGAACGGACACAAACGGTAGCACGGCGTTATGGAAAAAAGCGAGTAAACGTTGAGACAGGTGAGCATGTTGAGACAGGTGAGCATGTTGAGACAGGTGAGCATGTTGAGTCAGGTGAGCATGTTGAGACAGGTGAGCATGTTGAGACAGGTGAGCTTGTTGAGACAGGTGAGCATGTTGAGACAGGTGAGCATGTTGAGACAGGTGAGCATGTTGAGACAGGTGAGCATGTTGAGACAGGTGAGCATGTTGAGGCAGGTGAGCATGTTGAGACAGGTGAGCATGTTGAGACAGGTGAGCATGTTGAGACAGGTGAGCATGTTGAGACAGGTGAGCATGTCTCAACGTTTACTCGCTTTTTTCCATAACTCCGTGCTACCGTTTGTGTCCGTTCTCTCCACCTCCCGTTCTTTGCACTATCTGTGATGAGCAAGCCTGTGGCGTAGGCTACGGCGCGGTTCATATCTATTTGTAAATATTTTTTTTCAAAGCGTTACACCATTCAAATGATAAATAAAGACATATTTTTTATAGCCTGACATCGGCCGTCGTGGGGATAGATTAAAGTTTTTAAAGTTCCTCCATTTCTTATTTCAGTAATTTTTATAGTAGTAAATTATAATTCGCACAAGCAAAAGCTGTTAAAATGTTTATAACCATAAAATTATGTCCATTTACCAAAAACAAAGAAATACCGTTAATTATTCTTTTTAAAAAATTTGTAGCCGTGCCTAACATGAATATGGCGCTCGAAAATAATCATTATTGTAATTTTCTCTTTTCTTTTCTACAGACGCTCCTTCTATACAGGAGATTATTTGGTCCACAGACCATGCGGTCTGAGGGTTATACGCATTACCTGTGAGAGACGTGTGGTGTCGTACTTACATTGCATAAACTCGCGAGTTGACGTGACCGAGACAAGTGGATTATGCCATGAATGGTAATCGTGCGTGGTCGTTAACTGAGAGAGGATGGCTGGGTTATAAATGTAAGATTCAGGGCGTGGTCGTTAACTGAGAGAGGATGGCTGGGTTATAAATGTAAGATTCAGGGCGTGGTCGTTAACTGAGAGAGGATGGCTGGGTTATCAATGTAAGATTCAGGGCGTGGTCGTTAACTGAGAGAGGATGGCTGGGTTATAAATGTAATGTTCAGGGCGTGGTCGTGAACTGAGAGAAGATGGTTGTGGTATAAATTGTATGTTCAGGGTGTGGTCGTGAACTGAGAAAGGATGGCTGTGGTATAAATTGTATGTTCAGGGCGTGGTCGTGAACTGAGAGAGGATGGCTGGGCTATAAATGTAATGTTCAGGGCGTGGTCGTGAACTGAGAGAGGATTGCTGGGTTATAAATGTAAGATTCAGGGCGTGGTCGTGAACTGAGAGAGGATTGCTGGGTTATAAATGTAATATTCCGGGCGTGGTTGTGAACTGAGAGAGAATGGCTGTGACGAAAGTCCCGTCACCTGCCCGAGAAAAGAAGAACATAAACAAAAGAAAAGTCACGATTGTCTGATCACATGACGGGTCAAGGTTACTAATTAGGTATGCACCGGAGCACAAGACAGGTCAAGGCTTACCCGATAGTAAGGCCGACCATCAATGGCCAATCAGGAAGAGATGCATAAAATTACCCGTCATGTATAAACGTTGACACACCCAAACAACACGTTCTCTTTTCCGCTCAACTGATTACAGAGTGTAGTTTCTTACGTGAATTCAATTCACCGAACTTAATCCATACCCATCCTTGTAGTGGGAGAGCCGGCATTATTCTCGTTGACCATAATCTATGTAAGTTTGAACTCTAACTTGTTTCCCTCAAATTTATAAATATATTTCACACTATTATATAAATATTAACCTTTGTGCAATGTTCGATTGAAATTGGTAAAACATGTTGACCCCCCTGTTACCATGCGGGGCCACGTGTGACAGTTTACTTCTTTTTTCATAACTAAATGTGATAACACGCGATCCATCAGGTAGATGGATTGAATTATATTGGTGTAACCAATAACATTAATGTATTTATACCACCATCCACTTACAAGGTATCAGCGAGATAGATCTGCCCAGGGGGTGGTGGTAACGTAATATTATGTCAGACTTATGTTGCGGAATATATTAAATCACCATGTGTTTTATGATAATGTATTTTGATACCCTTATGGCACCTTGCTCTGAAGGCTCGGCAGCCGAAAGGTTGGATTAGACGGACAAGTGGAGAAACTACCCGTATGTGTATTCTTTCTATCTTAGTTTGGCTTCTGGTCATCCGCCTGTACTGGGAGATAACAAGAACTCTGGACAGAAGCCCTGCCCAACAAAGTTTCGACATATTTAAACCAATAGCTGGACTCACCGCTATCCTCGCGACTTGGATTGGACGCCTACCTCACCCCTGCACCGATCGACAAGACCTGAGGACAACTCATCCTTATCAGCCTTACTTCTAAAGTGACGCTGAAGCCAACCGCACTGGTTGATGCCTATAAACACCATACACGTATAGAAGCCGGTCATGCACGCTTCAGTGATCACCAAAGTCACCTGGGCAATAGGTGAAGCCACACACTGAACAGGAAGCGTGCAGAACCAATCGCCTTACGGAGCGGGGCGCGACGACCTTTGAATCTGAGTATTTGCCCTATAATGACTATTACAATTGGCTCAGGCCTAATGATGAAATTAAGCCAAACCGGAACTAGATTCCGTTACTGTAAATAATGTATACAAAATTATTATTACATTTCACCACCCCAATAGTTTGTTGATTGTCGTTTGCAAGAGATCACTAAAGTATGTGCGTGTAGGCGAGAGGGGATCACTTAAAATATTACACCCATAGACGTATTGCCAAACAATATATACATCTTTCTCGCCACAATGGCTGTGGTATAAATGTAATTTTCATGGCGTTGTCGTGAACTGATAGAGGATGGCTGGGCTATAAATGTAATGTTCAAGGCGTGCTAGTGAACTGAGAGAGGATGGCTGTGGTATAAATGTAATGTTGAGGGCGTGGTTTTGAACTGAGAGGGGATTGCTGTTGTATAAAAGTAAGGTTCAGGGCGTGGTCGTTAACTGAGAGAGGATGACTGGGCTATAAATGTATTTAATGTTCAGGGCGTGGTCGAGAACTTAAAGAGGGTTGCTGGGCTATAAATGTAAGGTTCACTATGTAACAGTGAGTTCATTGTAGAGATTCATGAAAGACAGTTGTTACCCAGAACACAAAGTGTCGAAGTCTAGTTACTTACTTTACAAGATCTATTACATTACCCAGCCGCCTTTATTTCCCCAACTAGCGCGAGGTATCCATTCGGAGATGAGTGAATTCTAGGACGCTCTATTCCATTCGAAGAAACACATTACTTTCACCGAGCTTTGAATCGGTGACCATCGGTACTGCAGTTGAGTGCGCATGACACACGACCACCGTGATACTGTGTAGACGCCTATAACTGTGTAAGCGCTCAGTTTTCAGTTTACAGCTGTTTTTAAACATTGAACTTAAAGTATCTACATGTACCAACACAAATTTTGCTAATCCTCCCTCTAAATCAAAGAGCGTTGTTGGACAGCTTTGGTATCTAAGAGATATCTCAAACCTGATCTGGCTTGGTTTATAGAACGTATATAACGTCCAATAGTAGAACTATGCGTCTACCATTTAGTTTCACCTGGATATAAAGGTGCTCACACTCAATGACAAATAGTTTTGGAACGGCCCGATTATCAATCTTTACAATGACAGCAGTAAGAACTACTCCCACATACAAACACAATCGCAGCGTTAAAAATATTGTGGAGGTGTTTACCTTATACACTTCGAGAATGAACAGCTCATTAGTCCACGAAGTTACAGACAAATCATAAAATTTTGGAAACTTAATTTGAGCATGCAGTCCACCACACGCGTAGAGATACATGTTTTCACAGGGACTCACAGAGAAATCCATCTTATTTAAGATGTAGCTACTTAGAGTTACACACTCAGGAGTTAAGCAAGGTGGGGTATTGCTCGAAGTGTCAGCTTGAACCAATGGAAACTGGTCGTTTTCTATTTTGGAGACCTTAGATAATAGGATTTTTTAAAAATTGTTAATGCTTAAAAAAAATATTAAAATTCATAAAATCTTTTTTTTTTTGCCATTTTCTCCAAATTTGTTTGCGGAAATGGCCTAAAAAAAAGTAGTCGTATTTTGTAAATGTTCCTTCTTTTCTGTAAGGATTTTGAAAAAATCAAAAACTTTTTTGTTTTTTGCTGGTCTATCTTATTTTTTTTCAAAGTGCCATTGATTTGAATTTGAAATGTAATATTAAACGTCTTAATAAATTTATTAAGCACAATAACGCATTATTAGCTTGCAAGTCCCCTAGCTATAATAGGTTATAGTATAAAAAGTTAACACGCTTCAAAGGGAATAGTTTTAAAATATATAGATTTATATTATGCTTCATAAGCATTGGCCTGCATAGCCACAATGGCGAAGCTAGGAATTAGTAAGGGTTTATTGGCCCAGGGGGGGGGGGCTTAGCCTCTTTGGTTGCCCCACATACATGGCGGTAGCGTAATATTCAATGTAAACAGGTTAGGACTCTAATTTGGGGGCTCCCCACAAGTAGGTGCAACGAGGTAATTTTTAATTTTGTTCCCCTTCCATAGCTACGCCAATGCTAAGCCATTGTCATTTTCATTAAATTTAGAAAATAATTAGGGCAAAAAGTTTACAGTAAAACATTCAGTAATGTTCCGGTATATAGACAAAATATCAAATAATAATTTTTGTAATTTTAATTAGCTTTAAAACTTAACATTTCTTACCTGTTTTCGCTTCGGTTCATTTAATTTTTCATCTCTGTAATGAGGATAAGCCAAGAACACAACTATTATCCCCAAGAGACCGATGCCGATGGTTAAACCAGACAGTGCAGCGATCCAGTATTTGACAGTCCATCCAGAGCTACCCTTTTTAACACGCGTCTGATTTACAGAAACACTGTTATCCATTCTCATTTTTTATATACTATATTAAAACTTTATTTTAAAACAGTTCTTTCATTCCTGAGAAGGGGATTTAATTGGAAACGTTTGATTTGATGTAATTATTTTTTTAACTAACAAAATGTCATATAATAGTAATAGCACCTTTCATTAGTGTCCAACTAAGTGCGGTGTGGCTTAGTTGAAATTACCGATTTGTAGAAATAAATAACACAAGTTATTTTTAGAGACGATTTAAAAATAAGAACTAGATTTAATTATTATTATTATTATTCACTTTATTTTAAGATATTTTAAGTTTTATAGTTAGTTTCATAAATTTTGGTCTGATTACCTTATCTGTTACAGACGCTCCTTTTTTATAGAAGATTATTGCGTCCTACATGTATTCATAGTTTGTGTCAAGTTTTGCATTTTTATTAGAGTTGTAAAAGTTGATAGATTGTTGCTCCCCTGATTTTCTCTGGTAACCAAATCCATGTCGGAATTTCAGACCTGGAAGAAAGATAATGTTTCGGTTTGTTCTGGAATACAAAATTATTAAAGAGTTTATAACTATATCTCTACCTGAGGGATGTATAAAATTATCTTCATGTTGTATTCCCAAGTTAGAATTAATTGCATTATGTATTGTTACTGAAAATCCTACATGTGGAAGAAAATCAGCAGTCCCAAGCGTGCGCTCTGCATGGGGCTTCCCGGAAAACCCCCTCAACCTCTGGCCCCCTAAGGGACGTAAAGACTGAGAAGCCCCCCCCCCCGGAGTGGTCGCTGCTACAAGCGGCCGCCTGGGCGTCCAGGACACTAGGTCTAAAACGCCTTCCACTTAAGTGTGCCTCCCGAGAGAGGTGTGGAATTTCCTACTGTGATTCGCTATCAACTTACTATCACTCTAGCGCCACCACGGCAGAGCTTACGAGTCTCAATTATTTAGATCGCCACAAAGCGTGTGATCATCGCTGACCTGCCTAGGGTTTAACCCCCACCGGAAGGTTTCCTCAGAGCTGGCGACCAAAAGCGTTTCCTAACGGTACCTTTTGCTATTCCGTGCTGGCGCTCCTTGCACTAAACCGGCACCGCTCAACAGTGTTGCTAGTTAATTGAGGGGGACGAAACGGTCGCTTCGGAGTAACCCGACCCTCAACGGGTTCTTTGGTTTTCATCATCGGCATTGCATCTGAATTATTTGCCTAAGATCCGTACAGCGACTGTAATCATATATGACTAGCACCTAACACCTAACAACGGTCTTCGGCTGTCCAAGCCAGGGGTTTGTCGGTTGCAGGTCGTGTTCTGCTCCACGACCTTACTCGTCTGTCGAACCATGTAGAGGTCACCCCTTCTCGACAGTATTGTTACTACTTTGCTCTACTATTTTATTTCATCCGCTAGTATTTCAAGGTTTAATGATTTAACTAATGGTGTTATTCTTGTAAGTTTTGAATATTCTCCACTAATGAATCTGGCAGTTCTTTTTTGAATTTGTTTTAGTTTATCAATGTTTTATTTGGTGGATGGGTCCCATACAGAAATTGCCTATTTTAGTATAGGTCTCACCAGGGTAAGGTAACATGTTAGTTTGTTTTTTTAAATGCTCATTTATTAATAGTCAAAAGTATTTTGAATCTTTATTTGGATTGTTTCTTATGAATGTATTTTTTTTAGATTAAAATTTGTGTTTCGTATTTCTATGTCTTTGACATGGATACTTTTACCAATAATATAAATGCGTACTATAAATGCATCTGCTCAGATGTCAGACAGAAAATGTGCAAGTATGTACCACAAACTGCCGCAAAACTACGTTTGTTTTCGCACTGAAGCCGCAATTTAGCACTTTTTCACTCATTTTTTTCTATTGTAAAAAGAGATGTTATACAAAATAAAAATTGTACCCTTTAAAAGTTTATTTTAAGCCCTTAAAATGTCATTGTCTTTGACGTTGACCTAATTTAAAATATTAAATGGAAACCATCACCATGACTATTTGTGAGCGGCAGCCCCGTGATATATTTTTACCCTCTTACATTCAACCCATTTGTCGTAGTGCGCGATACATACAATTGGATTACTTAGTAAAAAATCAGATGCAAAATTGAATAATCATCTGTTTTGTATTAAAAAAACATTTTAAAAAATATTTTAAACGTATTACAAAATAAAAATTGTCAGAAAAATACCATTTTATTAACGTTTTTGACTAAATTTGACTTGTACATTCACATTTCTGCAAAGCTTGTCCATTTTTCTCTTTAAATATGTAAATGGCTGTTCAGTTTTTATATGGCTCATTTCGGCAAAACGAACTAAGGAACTCAATATTTTCGTTTGGAAGAAAGTTTCGCCAGCGCGAGGAAATGGCTAAAATATGAAATTAAAATTAAATTCAACAAGTATTTGTCAATGAAAATGTCAGTACCTCATTTAAAGATAATAAAAGAACATTTTTCTGAGTGAATAAGTATTCAAAATTTTAAACATTTAATTCATAAGCTTTGTAATTGTCTTTGTCATCTATTTGTCAGTGGAAGAAATTGCAAGTTTTGTGATTGATTTTGAATTTTATTATCTCTTATATTTATACTTAATACCCATAATTATCTTTGTTTGCTTGTTTAATTTTAATTATTGAAAATTAATTTTATTTGACTGATTTGTAAAAACATATTTTATGTTAATTGTCTTTGTCAATATCTTTGTAAAAAAGATAAACTTAACTTAAATTAATAGTTTATAGTTATAGTATAGTCACATGCAATCCAGTCTATCCTAGCAATAACAGAAAAAAATGGCTTCTGTTATTGATGACTTTTTATTTTTAGACAGCAGTTTAACAAAGTTTCTGTTACCCGACATTGAAAGAAGAACAATCAGCGTTCATGAAATAAACAAAAGAAGATCATCTGAAGGTGAATACCATCACACCTCTTCCAAACAACTGAAGGGTCATCCAGATAGGTTTTATGCCTACACGCGTATGAAAATGTTAAGGCTTATTAAGGTGTTGTTGGTAATCGCTAATCAGAGTAATCGTATTAAATTTTTATTTTTTAAAAGAAATTTTGGACAGAACTAAGTAAGTTAAAGAAAGATGCCAGTAATTTACTAATTTTGTTACATTTTTCTTAAATTTTATTTTGTTGTGGACTAGTTATATAGTAATAATTAATTAAATATTGTTATTATACTACACTATTACTACAATATATTTACAGATATTCAGTTAAAGTCTATAATTATAACTTTATTATACAAGATTACTATCACATTCAAATACTAAAACTGTAAACTATTAATTTAAGTTAAGAATGCTATTAATAATAGTTTTGTCTTTTGTCGCATACTAATTTCTAATCAGTAATATACTTGTAATTGTAATTAATATTGATGAAGGCGTTTTAATTCTTTTAATATTGATTTACTGGATTGTGTTGGGTAATATAATTATTGTCATAATGCATTTTAAAAAAAATCACTAACTATCATCTTTTAACTTTTTTACAAACATATTAACAAAGACAATTAACATAAAATATGTTTTTACAAATCAATCAAAATAAAATTACTCTCAATAATTAAAATCAAAATAAAAAAAACTACAATGTGAATTATGGGTGTAAATATAAGAGATAATAATATTCAAAATCAGTCACAAAACTTGATTTTTTTTCCACTGACAAATAGATGACAACGACAATTAGATCTACAAAGCTTATGAATTAGATGATAAGAAAATGGAATATGTATTCACTCAGAAAAGTGTTCTTTTATTATATTTAAATGAGGTCATGAAATTTTCATTTACAAATACTTGAATTTATTTAATTTCAAATTGTAGTAATCAGACCTCGTCGGTGCGGTAAATTGTACCAAAATTTGTGAAATAATTTACTTTAAATTTTATTTTTAAAGTCAAATACTTACCCTTTAAACATTTAAATGCAGTTATTGGTTTAACTGTATCAAGCCTTCAATTAAAATACAATAAGCATGAACATGTTTTAACAAATTGGTATTTTAAAAAAAATTTTCAATATGATTTTTTACACCATCCCTTCATATATATTTGTTTAAAAATTCAAAATCTTGATTTCCTTTAAACATTTCTTATTCATTGTTTTGTATATTGGATTGTAAATGTTTTCATGAACATTTCTTACCCATATCTCTAAAATTAAAAATGTTAGAAGGGAAAGGGTGCAGAGTTTTGAAATTTGATCACAAATTTTGGAATAAATTATATAGGTTATAGGCTATAACCTATATAATAAGTTATAGGTCTATAAGGGGCAAAAAAAAGACAAAAAATTGATAACTCCACTTCTATAACATATAGAAAGACAAAACAAGTGTTTTTGAAAAGGTCTTAGCAAGCTCTTTAAAATAATATATTACTTGAGCCTTTTTTTTTTACTACATTTAATTTTTCTGTCAAAGTTTGCTGATTTCCTTCCATGCTTTCCTGCGCGGCAACGCGGAGCAAGAACTAGCAACTAGTTCTGGTAATTACCCGCGCCGGTCGGCAAATTTGTCGCCTCGAGACACCCGCGTCCTCTATGAACACCTCAAAGCAAAAATATAGACATTCCTCGCGCGAGTTCGCGCGGGTCGACTCGCGCGTGCGATCTCCCGAAACCCGACGCCTCTATAATTATAGTTAAAAACCACTTGAAACTCATCAAAACACATGAAAAATTAATATTCAACCATTAAAACAAAATTTTTATTACTTACCGAAATGATTAAATAGTAAATATAAGTAACTGTATTTTTTCGCGCTACAAAAATAAGATGCCCTTCATAAGATTTTATGTTGTTAAAGTATACTTTATGTGAATTCTTTTATTATCAACTATGATATAACTTGTAATGAAGCAGTAAGAAAATGATTTTGCATGGCAATTTATATGACATCGTAATTTTATTTGCTTCATACTTGATTATACATTTTTTATAAATATATTTATGGTATACAATAGTTGAGCATCCGAATGAAGCTAATATTCTTAAAAACTCTACTAACACTATTGAATACTTTTCAAAATGATATAAGTAATATTCCATTTAACTCTTCTCACAAATAAATGACATATTTTGAAGACACGTAGCGTCATTCAATAGACCCAAGAATTCCCGCTAGTAAACACAATCTTCATTGCCGTTTGCATTGTCTGGCTGGTCGAGTCCCAAGAGGGCGACTTTTACAGGATTGAAATTACTATCCAACAGTATATGTCCATTGCCAGACCAAACATATGTCCCTTCTGTCACCATATCATCAAGCCCGACCCAAACTTTGTCCCAAGGGTTCCTAATGAGATTTATTAAATTCAATTTGCCGAGGCTGTCCGCCATGTAAAGATGTGAGTCGAGACATGCGCAGACAGAAGTAGCGTCCGTGTAGTTGATTTGATTGGCGTAGTAGGCCACGTTAGCAGACGTAAGGAGCAAGCTTTTAATGCTGAAACGAAATTATAATGACAAATAATTTATATTTAAGTACTCGCCTATGATAGGAGAAATCGTCATCTTTCAATAAGTAAAATGCGTTTAAAATTATTATTTTCTTAAAAGTAAAAAACGATTAGTGAAATTTAATGTTAACTTAATTAGGAACTAGAAGAACTATAATTATTTTGTTCTGAAGGGCAGATATACACATTTTGTGAAAAACGTTTATTTTATATGTTTTAATACATTGTTGCCAGCGGACAACACTGTTGTGAAATGTATAAAATTTTACTACCTTTCATGCGCATTTGCACCTTTAAACATGAATCATATTTAACCATTTTTAGTAAAATAGATCTTGAACTCAAATAGTAAACATATAGACTACAGAAACAGAGACAACTAAGTCAACCAGACGTTATTGTTATTCATAACTATTAAAATCAAATTATTTAAGACGCATTTTTTAAAAAAAGTATGTATTAAATGGGATTATATTATTTGAGTTTATTTCAAATAAAAAAAAGAAAAGAAAACACACACACACCAACACACACACAAAAACAAACAACACAATATTGTATTTTGAGAACTCACCTAAAATCTGGAAAAATTTCTGAGCTTCTTATCAGGTAGAGGTCCCCCTCAGTCACATGTGGTGCCGGAAAGCTGCCACTCAACCCTGATGATGGTGTACACAATCTGGTGACTTTATTGTACATGAATCCCCGACAATCTTGGCCAAATCTGAAGTAGACAACTTATTGATTATTTTATTCCCAGAGAAGTACGAGTGGTGACACAAATCAAATTCTGCAGTCTACCAATGTAGAGATCAATAAGTGTATTATGGGGAATATCTAGATGTTTACTGTAACACTACGGCGTTCTCAAAGACAACATCCACTTCTTTGGTGTTCTTATTCCTGTAAGGTTTTTCGAAATTTAATTTATATAAAATTATAAGAAATCATTTTTTAAAACTTTAATAGACAAATCTTTATGAACAAATAAGATACCTTAACTTTTAATATTTAAAAAAAAATTTAATTCAAATTATCCCAACATAATCCATATCAGACAAGAAAACATTAACAGCCACCAACCATACAGCAGTGGATTTACTGTACTTGTTTAATCTGTTAGTAAATAAAATTGTTTAACTTTTCTTAATATGTGTCATTTGAGATGGCATCAAAGGCCCTGAGTTATGAGAACTCTTAGAGGTCCCGTTTGGGAATCTCTTGGCGAACTCCCGCCTCTTCACCAATAGGCGTAGTTGACAAGGGCACCCCCAACACGGTCCCCTCTAGGAGGGGGGCCGTCTGGGCAGGGTTGAGTTCACTCGAAGCTCACCATCCTGCCTCTCAAGGGGGCTACCTCCCGTAGGAGAATGTGGATTTTCCTACTTTGACCCGCCATTGCTGCGGCGCCACCACGGTGCAGAGAAACGGGTCTTTTTTTCTTAGGACTGTCGCAAGATAGTCCGCTTTTCTGAGCGGGAACAATTTATATAAAGTTTATATACCTGGCTCTACAGTTAAAAGCACATGAAGACTTTGACAGGGCGGTCGAGCCAGGTGTTAAACGAATCGGTCCACAGGGAGTGGGTTGGGACTTGAAGAATGTGACATCATTGGAACATAAGTAACGCAACACAACAAAACTGTGGAGGATTGTTTAGTCGCGTAGTTTTGAGATCCAAAGAAATGATTATTTATAAGTAATAAAAACACTAATCACAATATTAAACTCAATATATANTATATATATATATATATATATTGTAAGGGGTTTGTTGATATAATTGCTAAACTAAACTATAAAAATATTGTATCAAATTTTTATTACAAAAAATAATCCTGTACAGAATAATTTCTAAGAAATATAAGAAATGAAAAATTTGCAAACTAGATACATATATTACCCTTAACCTAAAGTGAAATGACTATGAAATTTCATGCTGATAAAATCTTACTCTGAAATAAACTGATTATCTTTACACATGAACCGACTTTGTCACAAGAAATTGTCCACAGATCTCATTTTCCTTTTTATACATATAATTGAGAAATGGTTAAAAACTTGTTGTGGAATCAGACTAGAAAGATCATGAAATCCACCAATCATATAGCAGTAGATCTACACACTTGTTCAAATCAAACAAATCTGGAGCATATTTAGAACGTTTGAGTACGTCGGCATCGTCAGTGGAATGGCGTATGAGAATGATACCAAAGTGCATACATACACAAGGCAGAATGTCAACAAAATCCTTATCGATGCTATTGATCCAACACACAACTCCTCCCTACAGACATAGTTCAAAAAAAACCTCTCAATGGAGAAATTGGTAAAATCCCTCCATTGTTTCTGTCAAAAGAGTTACATTAAAATTATTTGACTACTTCAAACATTACATGCTTGTATTAGCGACATTCGTGGTTGTACACACATTACCACAAAGTACTGCCACGATGTACTGTTAAAAGTTTTGAACTCAAAAGTTATCACTAAAACGTCCAATAAAAAGACCATTTTATATGAGCGCTTGATGAAATCGTTACATTTGACTCATCGACAATGAATCAATACATCAAGAGAAATCAAAAGCAGAGGCATATTAAAAATTATCATGATCTTATTTAACTTTTGAACTCTGCTCGTAAACCATTCTTTTTGTGTTCTATAATCCCTAATTGGGGAGGGGGGGACAGGGACCGGCTTAATGAACATGTCTATTTCTTATTTCAGCTATGATAAAAATGATTGTGTTCTTGTAGTTTTATTATAAGCTATATAAATATTGTATGTATTGGATCGCTTTCAAACTTGATGCAGTTGTTAAGCATACTCCTTTAAAGTTTTCAGGCATAAAACTTTTAGAAAATACACTTTATCAGCAGCCTGGTGCCCAAAAGATAATCTCTTTATAGGAAATATTAAAATATATTTTATACAGTGGCTAGTGTGTAAATGGATGGATTCTAGCCAAACGTGGTAGATAAACGTTTGATGACCAATAATAAAGTTCAAAAGGCTACTAAACTCTAAATGGCAACTCCTCCGAGATGGGGGCCACAATTTTTAGTGTGAATTTTTTAAGCTTTATTCCTCATAAATTTGGAGAGGAAAAACACTTAAATTATATAACACCTATATCCATCATGATCAAGATTAGAATTGACAGGCTTTTTGGACTTCACATCTTGTGCTATTTTGTCGTGGCCCTTAATGTTATTTTATTACCTATTTAATATTAAGCGACCTCGACAAATTTTGACAAAAAATCACTTCTATCATGATCCGGATTTAAAGTAACAAGTGTCTTAAAATTAATATCTAACACCAATTATTGAGGAGGTCGGGAGAGTTTAACGTAATTGTTACCTATATAAGCCTTATAAATTTTATTTTGTTCACCATAAAACGTACAAAAGTTGTTAGTTTGTTACCACAAATGTTCGTGGCATTAAAGTTTGAATTTCGATATTATAAATGAGCCAAAAGTGTCAATTTTTACTATAGGTGTAACAGTTTCAATTTCTTTAAATCCGACCGGTTTTAACGAAGCGAGATCCAGACTGAGCACGGAGCCGGAGCCGGATTTTAAAATAAATAACAAAATAACATACTACATAACTTGAATTAAGTGTGTGGATTCATACCTCTGTTCAATATTGCAGTTCATTACTATGGACATGACAATAATGACATATAATTAATTTAATTATATTAAATAATTGAAATGGAATACAATTACATTAGAATAATTATTAATAAATTTCATACGTTCAAGATGAAACATAATACACAAGCACATAATGCTAAATTAGTAATTTTTAATTTTTAGTTTCAGCTTTAACTTTTGACATCATTTTCAGTTGGTACATTGGAAGCTCAGTTACAACTGGCAATAATAGTGAAAGACTATAGTTATTACGCAAAATGGTCACTGATTGTTTACAGCATATTTAATTAAGTCTTAAATGGCTTCTCGGGTATTAAACTACAATATTAGAGTTCAGGCGTACACATAAAATAAATTTATCCTAAAATGACATCTAAGTGATTTGAAAAAAATATATTCATTTTCAAAATGAGAAATATGGATTTTACTGGGGTTGGGACGAACTTTTAAAAAGTCATATTTAAGGGGGAGGCTGTGTGACGAGGGGAAAAACGCCAAAAATTGCATGACTTAGTAGCAAGGAATGACAATATCAGATATCGATGTTCATTTTGTTTCTACTATTGTGCGGTGGTCTAAGTAGTAGCGCTTTAGACTGCTGAACGGTGGAAGAACTCTAGTCAAGAGTTCAAACCACGTTACTGGCAAGGCCCATGGGGCATTGCGCTAGCCACACAATCCCCTGCTCGTTAGTGGTGGCTTAATAACTTGTGAACGCTACTTCACTTGCCCTAGAGTCCGTCATGGACTGAAAAGGGGTTATTATTGTGGAGGATTAATATATTCTGGAACATTCATCTCTAATATGTAACGCAACAATTCACCAGCACAATTACTGCCATTAGTTTAACAACCCAAGATTCTCATTGATTTCACATTCTAGTGAATTAAAATATTAAATAATGTTGAAATAATTTTAAGTGTAACTGTATTTTTATTTCAAAGACATATTTAAGCACAATTAAATTAAAACATAAAGTAATAAAAACAATCTAAAATATATATGTATAAAAAATCAAAGCAGCTGCAACACCCCTCCCACAAACCCCACCCACCCATAACATCCCCCACACACAAGTTAGTGGGTTGCGTTAAAATTATCCTTTGTGTTAAAAAGATTAGGGACCACTGTTCTATACAATAGACCATATTATCATAAGCTTATCCATGGCTTGAGTCTAATATTGCCTTTTTGTTAGAGTTTCAAATGTTGTTACATTTTTTATTTTCAATGTTTGATCAGGAAACGCGTGTTCAGCCGGAAATCCCTACGGGAAGAAAGATCATTTTATGTATTGATTCTTGCATAAGGAACAAGAGCAGTGTTTTTATTTATCGATATGTCTATCTGATGGTTTCATTAAGATTATCTCTATGCTGTAAGTCTAATTAAGTTATCCAATGAATTTTTAATTTCATTTTGGGAAATGAAAAAATATACATTTTAGAAAATGTATTTGGTTCCTTCAGATGACATTGTAATAAAGTATTTACAATTTTATCGAATCATTTTAATTATGGAACATCGTCTTGCCTAATTAACATGTCTACAGTGAAACATATATTTTTGAAACACGTTACTGTTAAAGTTTGTGTCAAGTTTAAGAAGTCAATAATATTTAGAAATTCTGAAATTTACAAAGCAGCTGAACATTTATCAATAATAATTCACATGTGGAGTTGATTTTTAGCGAATGGATTTAGCTGTAGTCAGACAAAGCGCAATGAATTTTTAGGGAATAGATTTATATGTAAATCTTTATAAAACTCTAAAATTCTATAATAATAGCAATATAATTATTTTTTTAAAAAGAATTCACAAATCCTGTCGTATTGCCGCCTCACTAAATCGTTCTCTTAATGGTATTTGGTTTGACAATGCATTTATTTTATCACTTGATCAACGTGATTATTTTCTGATGATCATTACGCGATTGCTGCAGGGTATTGAGCAAGAAACTCGAAGAACCCGAATTTCGCTCAAATTGGCACAATCCACTTTCTAAGCCTTAGGCATTTCATCACGAACGACTGCACTTTTGTTTAGAGTTGACTTATTTTTCAACCACGTAAATGTTCCACCACTGTCGTTACGCTTCCCAATCCCCTTTATTCTGCTAAGTCCAGCTGAAAACGAAAGTCGTAGAAGCAAGTTTCTACATTAACTGTAAGGGCAAATACAGGCAAGTATTACAATAGAATGGTCTTAGTAAATCATTATTCAACGTTTCAAGGAACCATGCTTGCATAGTTTGATCTATATTTGAAAAACAATTTAAATTTTAAGTGCTACGACTATTAAATTGTTAACATAACCTTTCTAGTATAATACAGTTGTGCAACAAAACGGTTTAATTTATATGAGCCACTAAAATAATGAAGACTATTAACCACAATTTAAAAACAAATATTCAACTTATGATTTCTCACAAATAAATGACATTTTTTGAAAACACGTAGCGTCATTAAATAGATACAGGCGTTCCTTCTTGTAAACACAATCTTCATTGCCATGGGCATTGTCTGGCTGACCAAGTTCAAAGATGACCAGTTTATGCATACTGTTCAGTGTTCGGCCACTACCTGACCACACAAATGTACCCTCTAGCGCCATATCATCAAGTCCAATCCAGACTTTGTCATCACGTTTCACAAAGACTTGAAGCAGTTCAAATTTGCCTAACGTGTCCGCCATGTACATATATGAGTCGAGGCATGCGCAGACAGAAGTAGCGTCCGTGTAGTTGCGTTTATTCTTGTAGTAGGCCACGTTAGCAGACACCGGAGACAATGGGAGTAGGATGGTCTTGATGCTGTAACGAAATTATAAAAAAATTGTTATCTTTTGTTCTAGTCTATGATAGATTAATATATCATAGAGAATAGGACTGCATAAAGCTTTTTTATTTAAAAAAAAAAACAAAAAAATTACACAAACTATTTGTGTAAGGAAACAATAAATTTAAGCTTTATTATCAACTAATACAAATAATGGTAGCCGTTTTGGTTCATGCCTTCATCAGTACAAAAAAAATTTACTTACATATATCTTAAAATTAAAACATATTAAAGTCTATGTGATAAAATGAAAATAAAAGAAAAACGAAAATAAACACGGACATAGAATATAAGAAAAAGGAGGAAGTTGAAGTATCTAAAGTAACAGTGAAAACGACAATGGGAAAACGATTTTGCGGTCAGGTAAAATTGTGGATTTGGTTAATTAATTCCATATGGTACCAAATCATTTTATGAGTATATTTTCCATGTGGACTCTATCATGGGTATTGGTTGCATATAGAATACCAGTAACTACAATTTCCGAAATGCCATAGTGGTCAACACTGTTTAAATGTTTAGACACAGGACACTGAGCCTTAATATTTTTATTGTACAGGAGTATTCTAAACCTATCTCCAAGACGACGACCTGTCTCACCCACATAAAATTTATTACATCTCTTGCAAATAATTGCATAAATCACGTTGCGACTGGTGCAAGTGAATCCATCTTTTATTATGAATTGTTCAAGAGGGAAAGACATTTTCTTAATTTCAACCACATATGGACAAGTATTGCAACGGTTACGGTTGAAACCTTTTGTTCCAATGTATGCCTTCATTGTGGAAAGGTGACTTCTTACAAGTATGTCTCTGAGGCTTTTATCTCTCCGGAAAGCAAAAAAGAGGAGGTGTTTTGAAGACCTGCTGAGTTAGAGGGTCAGCCATAAGGATTGGTCGGTTTTTGAGAATCACCTGGCGGGCCTTAAACTTATTGGTTAAAACTAATTTGCATCTATCACGTTGATCGTATACAGATGATGTTAATGTGTCCTGTCTGGTCATGCCTTTAATTTTATTGACAGAGTCTATGATAGAGAGAGATCAGCATTTTTAAATAATTAAAATATGATTTCTTTAGTAGATAGAGGTGTTTTTGAAATTTAGTTTTAATTGAGAAAATAAGCTTATTTCATAATGGTTTAACATTAAAAAAGAAATTAAATATTGCAGTCAGCAAAGCTTTGATCGTGTTATGTTATAGAAAAAATTAATTACGACGGGAAATCAAAATCCTACTATATTACTGAACCGACGTAATTCCAAATGCTGTATATGAAATGTTCAAATATTTTTCTCTCGTGCCATTGAACATCATATAATATCTAGCACGTGCACCAGTTGAATACACTTTCACTCTATTTTTCAAATTACATATCTTTCCTTAGACCACAGTGTGTTACTCGGGTAATATTTATATTTTAGAATTTTAAAAAATAAATAAATATAAAACAGTTTTTTTATTTTAAAAAGTAATACATTTGATAGGAAATTGGTACTTCTAACATTGTGTGATCACTTTTTGTGCCCATGTAAGGGGATGCTTCACAAGACCTTTTAAGCGAAACCCTTTTTTGAAAATGAGAAAATAGTGAAAACCGCAAAAAAAAAATAATTAACTAGTTCGAACCATCTGTTCCCTCTAAACTACTATTTCATGAAGTTTGTAACACCCCAAATTTATAAAGAATAACAATCATAGAACTAGGTTTGCGTTATTGTTATCTACCAAATTATATTTACCGTAGTTCTACTTCCGTTAACAGTTAATACAAATTGTTTTCCAACACTATTGACACCTGAGAACGTTATGATATTTTTTTTAAATTCATTAACTATTTTATTAATGTTTTTTTTTTTCGGTAAAAAGTTTCGTCAATATTTAAGAAAAATGTAATTGGGAGATTCAGCTGTAGTTTGTGAACTTAAGTTTTGAGCCTTTCTTGTCTGTCAGGATTCAAATTCTTGCCAGATTCTACTTAAGATATTATGCAACTGAGTGTGTGTTAAGTTCTGCTGTGATGATATCTTCTCCAGAGGCTCTGTGGGTTTCCGTCTGATAAAATATATTAAAAGGTGCTTTGTGTTTTACCTTCTGAAATATTTTTATTCCCATTTTTTTAGAGAACCTGGTCTAGAACAAATGAAACGGTGTCCTTTCCCTGACATTATTTATGTAGAGTGCTATTCAGGTACAATTCATATTTCAATGCTACAAATTGTGTTATTTTAACTTATTTTCCCATTTTGTTTCTTTAATTATTTGATAATTTCTTCTTAACATGGAAGGTCATACATTTTACTGACTACATTTCAGAAATGGAGTCATCGAAGAAATTACAAATGCTTTCTTTTAATTTTTTAGAAATAAGTAAAGATTATTAAAAAAATATCATGCTTACTGGAAGTCTGGGTATATGCTTGAATTTTGCATCAGGTAGAGGTCCCCCTCAGTCACATGTGGTGCCGGAAAGCTGCCACTCAACCCTGATGATGGTGTACACAATCTGGTGACTTTGTTGTCCATGAATCCTCGGCAATTTTGGCCATATCTACAGTAGACAAAAATCGATACTTCCGCTGAGATATATACGGGCTGAATTTCTAGTAAATAACATAACATAGATCAAATTTTGCATGCCAATTGTTTATGTAACGATATTGCATTCACTTAAACAACATCCAATGCTGGGAAATATAGCTGAAGTATTTGAATACCTCATAGGAAGTAATGTGTATGTGACATTTTTGAATTTTGAAACACATTATCCCGTTCATCTAATAGAGGATAAAAAATAGAATGATCTGAAATAGGTTTTAGGTTAAAACTATGTCTCTGGACCAATTAAAATTTCAAATCATTCAGGTAATTGATTTTCAATATAATTAATTTTGATATTTTAAAATTGAATATTTCAAAACTACAAAAATGTGAATTATGTTTTCCTTTATGTTGAGATTCTAATTTGAATATTACATTGAACGAACTTATGAAGGCTCATTATAAAGAAACAACGATTTTAATTAGAAAATAGCTTACTTTAAATAAGAATATTTATTTATATTTCAATTCAAATTATCTCTATATAAATTATTTCAGACTAAAAAGACCATCGACCATATAAGTAGTTGATCTTCGTCACTTTTTCACTCTCATTTAAATAAATATGTAAGTTTTCTAGCCCGATTAACTCCATTTACCTGGCTCTACAGTTAAACCCACACGATAATTTGGACAGGGCGGTCCAGCTAGGTGTTAAACGAATCGGTCCACAGGGGGTGGGGTGGGACTTGACGAATGTGACGTCAGCATTTATGGAAGATGTGGTCAGTAGACTGGGACAAATACAGAACAACAAAACTGTGGACAATTGTTAATTAACGTATTTTTTAAATCCATAGAAATAGTGAACACAACTTAGTAAGTAAGCAAATCACAATATTACACTCAAAATTAATATTATTTTTGCTTTTCAATGCTAAATTTAAACATGCATGAATATTGCAACAAACCTTTATTAAACAGGTTTTCTGTGGAACTTAAATCTTAAATAAAAACTACCAATTTTACCTAAACTAAAACGAACTTGAAATTTCAAGCTGCAAAAATGTTAGTCTTAAAGGCATAGGCTTATTCTCCTAGCAGACCAACCAACTGAAGCACGACTATAAATTACCACAACTGCTTAAAACAAAAATAACAGTTAAACTGATAAAACAAATCTGGGGGCATATGTGAGCATATTTGAAAAGTTCAAGCACCAGTTCGACATCAGTTGACTAACGTGTGAAAATAAACTTGTATTCAGACACAAGGTAGATTGTCAACAAAGTCCCATCGAAGCTATTAACTGAACACACAACTCCTCCCTACTGACATAGGTCAACAAACCTCTCACTGGAGAGGTTGGTTCAAGTCCTCCATCGTCTCGACCAAAAGAATTACATTAAAAATATTTGCTAAGCGTTATAAAATGATGCTTCGTCCTTGGGAAATTTATAGATGTACACACATTTCCGCAAGACACTGCCAAAATGTCTTACTCAAACTCCTGAAACGATGTCCTCCACAAAGTGCTGCTATTATGTCCTCCACAAAGTGCTGCTATTGCTACTATGTCCTCCACAAAGTGCTGCTATTATGTCCTCCACAAAGTGCTGCTACTATGTCCTCCACAAAGTGCTGCTATTGCTACTATGTCCTCCACAAAGTGCTGCTATTGCTACTATGTCCTCCACAAAGTGCTGCTACTATGTCCTCCACAAAGTGCTGCTACTATGTCCTCCACAAAGTGCTGCTATTGCTACTATGTCCTCACAACGTACTGCAACAATGTCCTCCCAAATGTATTGCTTTAATTTACTCTACAAAGTTCTGTTATTATGTTTTCCACTAAGGACTTCCATCATGTAGGTTAAAATATATTCATATGATTGGCCAGACCTGTAGTACCTTATATTCATTTTAAAAACCAGAAAAATGTTGAGTGTTGCATTCGAGAACTAATGGCCATGAACACAATCGTAATGAAAAAAATCCCTTTGTGATTAATTGAATTTTAAATTTAATTCGAATTAAATTATTTAAACTTTGTCTTTTAACACTGACCTTATGTTGAAGATATGCATGCCTTTAAGCTACACAATGAAAACAAATTTAAATATCTACAATTTATAAATAGATAAATATGTCAAATGGCCTTATAAATAAAGTATGCATTAATTTTTATGAATTTGCCGGAAAGCCTCTTAACTGAGTTTTTTTTTAAAAATAAAAATCTGACTGGTAGCTAGAATTTGCCCTAATTTTTAACCCATAAGCTTGCTCACTGTTTAATTCAGGTTAAACACAAATTAGTTTCAACACCTTGTAGTTGTCAGCTATTTTTGTTATTGTTTGATTAAATTTAATTTATTTCGGAAATTGTTTATTCCAAACAAAAATGTATAATTAAATCTCATAGCATTATTTCGAGCTGCTATATTAACACGCATTCGCTCGTAAGCCGTGGTGTTGACAACTTTGATCCAGATTAATGCTTTATTAATTTTAAATAAGTGGGACACTAAAGTGAGTATGTCTTTTCATCCAGAAAATGTGTTAAACTTTTAGCAGTCTTAGAAATATAATAAAAAAAAAAATCATGTTAAGCCTGGTCCCTTTTGGAACTCAGGACGTGTTAGCGCATTTTCGTATTATGTATCAGTACTTATGTCAGGTATCAGCATTATGTAGTTATCAGTAATTGTGTTTAGATTATAGACATATTTTAATGAATTTTCTTGTGTAATGAATATACCTGACATTTTTAGCGCATTTTCGAGAAGTCGAATGCGGTATTGCACCCGTTGTGTCCGTCCGTCCGTCTGTCATCACCCAAGATCACAGCATCCATAAGTCCTAGACCCATGATGTATATATGTTTTTTGTATGTCCTGACCTGCCATTTGTGCATCAACACTCAGTTACTCGATCCGTTAAAAAACCCGTTAAAACTACCAAAAAACTTTGCAAATCGAGAGGTAACACTGGCGCAGGGAAGGGCCGCCATTGTCGGAAGTCGAAAAGCGTGCAAAAGAATTAGTTTTTTTGGTTGTTGACGTCATTAGAAGATGTGTAAAAGTTTAGAGAGTTTTACGTCATCATTTGTGGTGACTTGTAGTTAAATTAAAGAGAAAATAATTTCTTTTAAATGTAAAGAAATGACTTTTAAATTAAAAACAAAAAACATATATACATCATGGGTCTAGGACTTATGGATGCTGTGATCTAGGGTGATGACAGACGGACGGACGGACAAAACGGTTGCAATAGCGCATTCGACTTCTCGAAAATGCGCTAAAAATAGACGCTCACTATTTCATTCATTAAAAACAGCAAATAAATTTTATGATGAAAACTAATTAAGGTCAATAAAAAAAGAGAAACTATCGTGTATATTGAGTAAACAAGGGGTACTAAAGACAGGAGATGCGTTTTCTAGGCTATATTAAAAGTTCATAAAACGACAATTATCGATGCTAATGAATGTCAGCCCCCACCTACTTCCCCCATTCCTAATGAATTATGTCTTCTGAATATAAAGTAACATCCTCATATTCTTGTTTTAAAACTTTAATCTAGTACAGCAGACCTGTAAAAGACAAGGATTTTTATTTATTTAAAGTCGTGACTTTATCTTTAACCCAACTCTTTTGTTTAGTTGAATCCATCATTAATTTGCTGATCAAAAGGCCTATATTACACTATTTTAAAGCTAAAATTGCATCGCAAATAAAATGTTTCAATGGAGAACACTTGTTCGTCCTTAAACCATGCTCGTCTGTTGAAAGTGAAAAGTCTTCACGGGCAACGGCTATGCGGATACCACTCATTACACTATGTTTCCCTAACTAGTTTTAAATAACCATTCGAGGCAGAGTGGACTCAGGAACAAGCTTGGACCCAGGAACAAGCTTGGACCCAGGAACAAGCTTGGACTCAGGAACAAGCTTGGACTCAGGAACAAGCTTGGACCCAGGAACAAGCTTGGACTCAGGAACACGCTTGGACCCAGGAACAAGCTTGGACTCAGGAACAAGCTTGGATCCAGGAACAAGCTTGGACTCAGGAACACGCTTGGACCCAGGAACAAGCTTGGACTCAGGAACAAAATTACCCAGGAACCCGCTTGGACCCAGGAACACGCTTGGACCCAGGAACAAGCTTGGACCCAGGAACAAGCTTGGACTCAGGAACAAAATTACCCAGGAACCCGCTTGGACCCAGGAACACGCTTGGACCCAGGAACCCGCTTGGACCCAGGAACACGCTTGGACCCAGGAACCCGCTTGGACCCAGGAACACGCTTGGACCCAGGAACACGCTTGGACCCAGGAACACGCTTGGACCCAGGAACACGCTTGGACCCAGGAACAAGCTTGGACTCAGGAACAAGCTAACCCAGAAACCCGCTTGGACCCAGGAACAAGCTGACCCCATAACATCAGTACACCAGTCAAGAGTGCATGTCATTCTACCCCCGCGCCTTACTACTTCGTATGTTTGTTTTGACGAAAGAACATTCAGGACAGAAGCATTTGTTATACGCTTTATATAGGGCTCTCATTTACTTTGTTGGTAGGGCTAGAAGAGATTTGTGGATGGATTTAATAAATAACTTACCTAAAATGGTTATAACACGTATACAGTAGTTTTCTGTGCTCTGCAGTGACATTATTTAACTCTTAAATATGCCATTGCACGAAAAATTCCACATCTAAAATAATCTTTCGATCAGCCAATGATGCTGATTTCTCGTATAAAAGATTTTCATCTAATGTCCTTTAGTGGTAAAGAAATATAAATATAATCAGATATGTAAATAGATAGCGGCTTCTATTTTGAAAGAAAAATGCATTTACTGCTTTTAATCATTTTATTTATTTCCGTATCTAAAACGTTACACATGAATCGATGACACATGCGCATAAACATTTGCACTCTTCATTTATAGAGTAAAATAAATTTGCTCATAGGCAAATATTGGTTTTAACAATAGACGATTTTACGATTTTAAGGTGCTGAAAGATTTGTTCAATTATCCAACACTGCCTTCCTTATTGTAATGACAGTTTACTAGACAGCAGATGTGTGCTTAGTGTCGAGGTGAGAATCCCTGACTGCGGCACTAAGGCGTGAGAAAGGGGAAGGGGAGCGTAAGGTGTCAGAGAGGGGATAGGGTGGATGTGTGGGTCAGATGGAGGACAGTTAGCGTTGGGCCTTCAATGCGGAGTCTTCTTTGGCTAAGTTTGTTAGCAGAACTCTCGCACTAATGGTTATATTGAAAAACTATAGAGAGTTCAGAATTCAGCTGCCAGATTAGTTCTAAAGGCAAAAAAAACATGACCATGTTACTCCGCTACTTTACTCACTTCATTGGCTACCCATACAAGCCAGAATTGATTACAAACTGGCCGTTCTGTGTCACAACTTCTTTTCTGACTCATGCCCTTCATATCTTACTGAACTTTTGTCAGTCTACTGACCAAGTCGTCAGCTACGCTCCTCTGCAGATACACGCATTCTCTGTGTTCCTAAGACAAGAACCAAAACATTTGGCGAAAGGTCATTCTCCTTTTGTGCAGCCAAACAATGGAATTCTCTTCCAATACATATCCGTAGCATTTCCACTGCTAAGTCATTCAAGACTGCACTTAAGACACATCTTTTTAAAATTTATTTTCAAAATTAATAAAACAACATTTCTTTAAATGATTAACGTAGCTGATGTATTGAGTATAGCGTATTGTCATTTATGTAGTTAATATGATATGAATGTTTCTTTTTATTGTTATATGTATTTTTATTTCCATGTAAAGCGCTGTGAGCCTGGCTCCATGCTGGGATACAGCGCTATATAAATTACCATTTTATTATTATTATTATTATTATATATATATTGAATGTGTTATGCACTTATACTTATATTAGTAAACTACTTTTTAATTCATAATGATACTTGTTCTTGTGAGTGTGACGGTGTAATAGTTCACAACCCCCTAGACAACGACGCCACGCAAACTACGTTTTGTGACATTGGGGGCACGTCCAAGGATAAGAATTCTGAGGAAGTATTTTTTTCGTAACCTTACAGTACGCAAATAAGTAAATTGTTAGATGCGAGTGAGGCAAGATCTATTTTTCTACAGTTACGTCGTCATGTCATCTAGAAACATGACCAGCCAATAACACTGGTCAACTTGGGCCTGAGTTTGGTTAAAGAAACAAACCATGTTTAAATCATCGATCTATGAAGGATAATAAATTCATGTGGATGTTTGCACATACCAGGGAGACTTTGGTAAGCCGAGACTTTAAATTAGCAGATTGTAAACTCAACATTTCAACAGCGCCTATTATGTCCTATGGCCTATCGTGGTTGTTGGATTAACACTTTGTGTTAATATTACTTCTTCCAATAATTGATGGAACTTTAAAACTTCATACGTATCAATTTGCAATTGCAAGAATACAGCTTTTAGAAGGCGTAAACCAGACAAGATATCACCGGTCAGCGATCGGGATTAAAGACTAGAACTAAAGGGACTGCGGGTGCCCGCCAGAGCTCTTTTCTCTAATCCTAGAACCTCTGACACTGTGACAGCAAGGATCAAATTTATAGCTTTCTTTACCTGTGCCTGAACTCTACGGGATTCACTGGCCAAGGACATAGTTTTCGGATTAAACAGATGAAATAAAGTGATTTCTTTTTCCTCTTTGGAATTAGGAATAATTACCTAAACGTTTATACCAAATTACCTTATAATTTTAACTATATAATTATTCTGCTTTAACTTTTTCAATATCAAATAACGATATACTTTGTGGTTAAATATTCTATTTTAATTCTTTAATATTGCTATTTTTTATATTATTCGTCATATTATGTGTCTTAATACATAAATATCATAGGATTTTAAATTAAATAATTGAAATAGTGAGTGCAAAATGGAAATAATATATAGAGGGCCAGCTCTAGCCAAGTCCATTAGACAATTTGGGGAATTCATGGGGTTAGAAGGCACGGATTTAATCGAGTATTGTAAAGCCGAACTCGAAAAAATCCGATTAGCTGAAAGTGAGGAAAGAATTAGACGCATTCAATCGGAATCGGAAGAAAGAATTAGAATAGCGGAAATTAATGCTAGAAAAAGGAGTGAACAAGGGGACAGGCAGGAAGACACAAAGAGACAAAAATTAGAAATTACACATTTTCAAAGCCTAGAAGACAAAAACGATAAAGTAATAGACAAGTTAAACCATGACTTGGAAGACAGACAGAACCTCATTAGCGTACTAAGAAGTGAGTTGTCCGATAAAGAGAAGGATTCAGAGAAACACAAAAAGACAATAAGGGAACTAGAGTCAACATTATGCAGGGTGCAAAGTAAACTAATAGATCTAGAAAGGGAAGGAAGAGAGAACAAAATCAATTTAGAAAAAATGGAAGCTGAATCGGTAAACGTGAATGTAAAAATGGCCACAATCGACCGCCTTTTAGCTAAACGGGATACAGAAAAGACTATATTGCTTAAAATAATCAGGGAGAAAATTGATAAACTGGCAGACAAGGACGTAGAACTAAGCATCATAAGCCAAAACACAATAGGTTTGAGTAATACTGTAGCCGAAAAAAATGAACTAATTCAAAATTTACAGAAGAAATTAAAAGAAAAAGATGTAGAAAAGTAGAAAATATAGATATTAATGAAGACAATGCTGAATTGTGGAGAATTATAGTAGAAAAGGCAGAGAACGTTTGTAAAATTATGGTAAGAGAAAGACGAAAATATTGCCGAGTTAAATCTAATGTTAAAAAAACAAGATGCAGAGATTGGAGGCTTGTTGCATGAAAAGACTAGGATACTAAACACTGTTAAAAACAAAGATTATGAAAAGTTGAACCTTCATAAATTATTAAAAGAGAAGAAGAAATATACTTCGAAAAGCAGCAAGTACTCAGAGAAACCGAAAATAACATGACATTCCGTACGACTGGACTAGCCAGCAGTAAAGAGACAAGGAAATACACAAATTCACCCTGGCTACCGGCTAGGGGTCAAAATCAGTTCAGATTCTATTCCGCTGAGGAACACCGGACAAGTTTAATAGGATGGCGAGTGGGGGAGATGAACTGTGGGGTTATTGAAGCGCGACATGTAAAAACAGAGGGACGGGGTGTAAGAAGTAGTGGAAGAAATAAAAGTGGGATATTTGAGTTTGGCAGAGATGGTACAATTTGGTGGAGTTTTGGCGACCAGAAGACTAAGTTGAGCATTGAGTTTCAGTTACCATTGATATTTTTATTACTTTTAGGCTAATTAGGTGGCTCAGCAAAATATGGATGATCCTTCTGGGTGAATGTTGATGGTTCTCACATGAATTGGTGTATACTACGTTGAAATTAATAGCCTTAATAGCTCAAGGATGCAAGTTCGAATGTGGTCAGGGTGATAGCCACACCAGTTGCGGTATCATACCACGTACGAGTAGAGTAATGTGGGAAAACACATGTAAGTTAGGTTTTGAAAAGATCAGTTGTTGTAATGCTTGCAATGGTTGCTTTTTGTGGATCATTGGTGACAACAGAAATATTCCCCCATCTGGTTAGGAATTTTTTTTTGCTTTGTTTTTTTTTTTATTGATGTGTATAGCTCAATTAATATTTCATGACTTGTAATTTTTCTTGGTAATAGTAATAATAATTTGTATTAAGAAAAATTTACAAATAAATATGTGGATTGAGAGAGGCACTAAAGGTTGTGACTGTTTAATCTATGAAGTTCAATGAAATTAGGTAAAGATAATATTGTTGTTACGATTGTTTGTTATTTCTACTTATATATTTTTATTATAAATGCTTAGTTGTATTAATAATTTCTGTGCGTTTGTTTTATTTTGGATTCTGCACCTCGCCTTTATATAGTTTTAGTGACGGTTTCATTTCTTAAACGAAACCTAAAAGGAAAGGAGGGGGATATGTCGAGGTGAGAATCCCTGACTGCGGCACTAGGGCGTGAGAAGGGGGAAGGGGAGCGTAAGGTGTCAGAGAGGGGATAGGGTGGATGTGTAGGTCAGATGGAGGACAGTTAGCATTGGGCCTTCAATGCGGAGTCTTCTTTGGCTAAGTTTGTTAGCAGAACTCTCGTACTAATGGTTATATATATATTGAATGTGTTATGCACTTATACTTATATTAATAAACTACTTTTTAATTCATAATGATACTTGTTCTTGTGAGTGTGACGGTGTAATAGTTCACAATCCCCTAGACAACGACGCCACACAAACTACGTTTTGTGACACTTAGAGCAAGATAAGTTGTGTATACGCCCAACGGGTTGAATCTTTATATTATAGAGTTGTCCTCTCTTTTATCACATAGGGACGATTTGCCACATGATAACAATCACATTACCTCTTAAACTTTATATACATGAAAAGAATCCCCTACATATCATTTTCATGGATATTTTCATTAACTTCACTGTAGGCGTTGGTCAGACGCAGTGGTAAACTTAATCCCATATGTTACACGCGCACATTGTATACAGAAGACTACTAAGTCCAACGCTTTTAGAATGGTTTACGTTCAGTTGTTGCACTTTCATTAGAGTTTTAAATGTTGATAGCGTGTTTATTTCTCTGATTTGATTACTCTACCCTATAATCGCAACAAAATACCAGATGGGAAGAAAGAGAATCAGTATGTATTTGTACTTACATACAGAATAAGAAAAGTGTTTTTGTCTCACTGTCTATCTAAGGGTTGTGTAAGATAATCTTGGGTTTTGTTAGATAAACTTAGGGTTAGGTCAGATAATCTTAGGGTTAGGTCAGATAATCTTGGGGTTGTGTAAAATAATATTTGGGTTGTGTAAGATAATCTTGGTTCTTTTTCCAAGTAATAATAAAATGACTTATGTGTTATTACTAATTTGCTATTAGGTATTCTAGCCTCTCGTGTTTGTTAGTCGATGTGTATAAATGATAATGCTCCTTTCATCTCACAAGTCTTGTTCCTCTTGTTTTACATTGTTTCTGTTTATCAATGTATGCGCAGTTTTGTCCCATACGTTTTCTTTAGTAATTACATTGTTTATATATTCATTTTAAAGGTTTCGACTAAGTTTTTGAGGCAAGTGATTAATTATTTTTTTGTGTGTATCCTTTCTAAATTGGTAGCCTTAAATTTCTTAAATAAGTGCTTTTTGTTAGCGTTACTTTTTTTTTAAATTTAGAAATTGAACAAGCATTTCTTAATTCTAGTTGAAGTTAGTTTTCTTGCTCATCTAACAAATGCTTTTAAAAAATGTGAAGTATTTGTGACTTGCTATCGCAAAAATTCCCTGTCCTGGATTGTTTCGAAAACAAAACCTAGAATCATCCGTTCTTTTATGTCAAAGACAAAAGGTCTTGTTGAATAAGTGAACTTCCAAAGAAACAGCTGGGGAAAAAGTGAAACAATTCTGTGTACAGTTTCTTCGTTTCCACTCACAGTTGCTGAAACCATGAACCAACAAGATTTCTACTTGGATCTGATCGTGAACACAAAAATTAACCTTTGTATAATGAAATCCCATTCTTTATAATGTGCCAAGTCCTATGCTATTAAATTAATTGCTAGTTCCTGGCTGGGTACAAAGCTGTTGAGCTTTAATTTCATTTAATTCAATTCAAGATTTCTTCAGTCGTTAAAGATATTCCAAATTAACTTCTCTAACATTGTTCTGTTAGATCCCGTTAAATTTAAATCAACCCATGTATTTCTGTCTTCTCTTTAACATTTTTGCGATTTCAAAATTAAAAGAAGAATTAAACAAGCTACAAACAGGTTATGGTCTAACTTTAATTATGAATATCCACTTTTTGTGTGCATGAAGTTGTCGGATAGATAATAAGGGTTATTATTAAAAACAAAGAACGGAGATCCTGTGATAATTTTTCTTATGCATTTTTAAAAAATATTTTAACATTTTTGCGATTTCAAAATTAAAAGAAGAATTAAACAAGCTACAAACAGGTTATGGTCTAACTTTAATTATGAATATCCACTTTTTGTGTGCATGAAGTTGTCGGATAGATAATAAGAGTTATTATTAAAAACAAAGAACGGAGATCCTGTGATAATTTTTCTTATGCATTTTTTAAAAATATTTTAGATAATTAAAATAACTATCAAGAGAATATTATATTCATATTATGATAAACTATTCAGATAAATATTTAAACTTGTCTGTTTAAAATCGGTTGAAATTGAGAAATTGTAAATTTTTAACTAAATAATTTTTTAAAAACAACATTATAGGTCAGCCACTTTTAAAATGAATAAGAAGATTTATAGTAAAATTCATAGTCAGAGGTAAAAGCTTAAAAATTTGGTCAATTTAAATCTTTACAAATGATTGTGTTCAAGTATCATGATTATTTTATTAGAAAACACCAAATAACTTAAAATTATTTCTGTTTAGATACCGGTATATTTTCTTAGCTTTTACAAACGCTCCTTCGATATAGGAGAACGTTGCAACCTACAGTTATCCGTGATTCATTTCTAGTCTTGTATAATTATTTGCCTTTTGAATGTCGATGTGTGAAGGTTTTCCAAGTTTATTGAAGATCCTATTTCACGCTCGAATTTCAGACTAGAACAGTGAGAATTTTCTTGTGTCTATTCTTACGGACGAAACTGAATAAGACTGTTAAAATTTTGAATATCTGAATGTTGAATTACATTGTTTTTGCGTTGTATCTCCAGTTAAGAATGTAACTCCGTATAAAATACTAAGCCTTAGCTATAAGATAATGACAACATTCAAAGCCTTGGTGCTTGGTCTCTCTTTCCAGCACGTAGCCCCCACGTTGTTTGTTTTAAAGTTAAATATTAATACACGCAGTTGGAACTGAGTACTCTTATTACTCTTTTTTTTTTTCTTTTCAGTTTGTGTTCCGTATACGTGTGCTTTTGTCTGTGTGCGTGTGAGTTTGTGTGTTGCTATGTGTGAGATCGATTGATGATTCACGGTTTTAATATTGAATTAAGAAAAGCGCCTAGTTCGATGTTGTATGCCGTTTACAATTTTAAAATAGCGAGGCTTTTGTATTGACTATATTTTTATAACACTGAGCAGCATTAACTTTAGTGTCATAAAAATATATTTTTTGAAACCAATGTAATACGGGACTTTTATTTAAGTTTTGCCTGTCATTGGAAAAAGCAGTATGAGTAAGTGTAGTGCAACTATGTTCATGTACAACATCATCGTTTGCTGGATAATAGAAACATTCTAGGTAAGTGATACAATAATCAAATCAATGGTCTAACATGGGTGCATTATGAAATCAACGTTTAACTCAAAAGATATTTTGATGAAATTCGGACGAATAATTTTAAGTCGTATCATTTTATTTCTAGTCTATGTCTCATTTGTCAGTCTGCACTTTTTGTATTTTAAAACTTTTTGATTTTTTTTTTACATTTTATTGAACTCCTTGGCATCATGAAAACGTGGACATTTCTTGGTCTATAGTTGGAACAAAAAAGTATTGGCTCTTTGTACAACAAAAAATGTAATTTTACAAAAAGCAGTTGAATGTTATTTTATTTATTTAAAATTAACAAATTTTATTTTTCTATCATATTTCTTTGACAACTTATCTTAAGTTTTTTTATCTTTTATAGACGCACTTACTATCCAGAAGATTATAGATACGTTTTGTGTCTAGCCCTGCATTTTTATTAGAGTTTAAATGAATATTAAGTGTTGGTATTCTTGAATTATTCTGGCAACCCATTCCATGCCCGAAATTCCGGACGGAAACAACGAGAAATTGTTCTTGCATTTTGAATAAGAAAGGTGTATTATCCTTATGTTTACTTGAGAGTTGTCTTTAAGTTATTTTTGTGATATATTTCTAAATTAGGATAAACTGTTTATGTATAATTATTACTTTGCTATTGGTTCTTCTATCCTCTAGTGTTTCAAGGTTGAATGATTTAACTCATGTTACCCTTTACAGTTTTGGATTTTCTGCAGTAATGAAATTGGTAGTTCTCTTTAAAATTTATTTTAGTTAATCAATGTTTTCTTTGGTGGATGGGTCCCATACAGAACATGCATAGGCCTACTCTAGAACAGGTCTAACTAAAGTGAGGTAGCATTGTATTTTTATATTATTACTACATCTGCCAAAGTTTCTCTTTATAAAGCCTAAAGTTTTCTTTGTTCTTTAATAACTTAAATGACACGTGTATTCCAAAATAGATTCTCATTAATTATTACTCTTAAGTGTTTTGCATTTTTAATTGCCATGAATGAAATATTTTAATGAAGTTGTTTCTTTTCTTTGTTACTCGTAACAATTGACACTTTTCTGAGTGGAAAAACCTGCTCCAGTTATTTACCCGTTTGATCTATTTATCTAAGTATTTTTGTAAGATTTTGCTATCCTGTTCTGATTTAATTGTTCTGTAGCTTTATTCCTATTGAGATGTTCCGGAAATCCTTTATACAAATTAAAAAGAATATTATATTTTTTAAAATTTGTTCTAAGAGGTATATCATCTTTTAAGGCATTTTTTCAAATACAGATATATATATATTATTCATATGATTGACTTATGGGGCCGTCCATTAACGACGTTACGCTATTTTGGCTGATTTTTCACTCCCTTCTCACTGGTCACATGTTGTCTCATAAACTTAGACCCTTCCTTCGAGTGGCGGATATAGCTTTGCGTGCGTGGGGGGCCAGGAGAATTTCAAGGGAAGGGGGCGTTGCAAAATTTTATTAATATCAGTGCATTGTGTAAATACTAGGGCTGTTAACTATTAATTTAAATTTAATTGTTAACTTTTGAAAAATCAACGATTAATTAATCGTTAATTTCGATGAATGCCAAAAATTTAATTGTATGATGTCATAAGCAACAATCTTTTCATGTTTTTGTTGAAAATCTAAATACCACTGGCATGTCTCCTTTATATATCAACTTTTCACCAACAACGCAAAAAGTGTGTTGACATTAATTGGTTCAAGTGATGAGCGGGTCTAATGGAAAAATAATCAGCCGAGCTGAAAAATCATTCACATGGAACTGAGGAAACTCAACCTGGTATGCTCAAAACGGTCTTGGCAAAGAATGACATTATCTGATATCGGTGTTCATTAATTTTCCACCAATGTACAGGATTAAAGTTTTCCAAAACTTTAATCTCCATTTTGTAACACAGTAATTCACCAGAAAAGCTTTCCTCATTTCTGTCTCTGAGTCAAACTACATTACTGACATTAGCTTAATACGTTTTTTTTATTTGGTTTGATTAAGTAAAATTTCCAAATTAACAAACAAGTCAATCAGAAGAAACCGTGTAAACAGATGTGTTTTCATAATAGTAACGTATTTTTATTTCGATAGTATATTTATTGATCTAAGAAAGAAACTTAGTTTATACGAATGTGTGTTGGGCCCTGAGCCTTATTTAAATTCCTTTCTATGTGAAGCGAAACAGTTTATCGTCGATTCAAAGTCACCGTTCTCACCTATATCACGTTCATTAAAATTATTTCCAAACCAGACAGACGTTCGTTTGTCATTGTTGAGTGCAAATAATTTTTGATGATTTTCATCATTGCTAACAGGAGTATTGACAAATTGGGGAGACTTGATGACATTTATTTTCCAGTCAAGAATGGTAGAAACTCTTTAAATTGTAGCTCACTAGATGGACGTTGTGATGCATAAAAATCTTTGAAGGTATAATATTCGATTGCTTCTTCAAGGTTAATGTGTTTGTAAATTTGCGCATAAACTTCGAAGGGGATCTTTATTTGTTTAAACATTTGTGATGGATACATACAATATAAATAAATAACATTTCTCCTAAAGTCATTAAATCGATCATCTATTTATATTAGAAATGTATCCAAGATAGTGAAGAACATTTAAGATTTAAAACTGTTAGTTGGATCATTAGCCCTTTCATCTTTGCTAAGTTCGGCTAGCATAATATATTTTTCTGCAATTTGCGTTGCTTCAGTTTTTGTTTTTAATATCTAGTTTCGAACAATATGCGTTACTAATTGATTAGACATCTATTTTAAGATTTGTAAAATCTTTATAGCTTCTTATTTCAACAAACTTATTTCTTTCAACATCGATCAATCGTTTTGCAATTACAATGTCAATACTCTTGGGCTGCAAGTGGTTTGATAACATGAAAATATCAAAACCAACTTTTGTTCAAATAAAATCAGAAACAAAAGAATATTTTTTTATTAAAGCAGATTGTGCAATGGCTTCTGCTCTGACTCTTCCTTTATGTTATGTTGATGCCCTTAAATTTATATCTTCTAGAATAGCTAGAATCACAGATAATGATCAAATAACTGCAACAACTGCAAGGCTTACGGCTTGCTTATCTTTTATAAAAAAGACATTTCAGAGTATCTACTGTTTATGAATATTGAGATTTATTATGTTTTTTAAGAGTATGTAGACGTAGTAAACTAGACACAAAGAATGCTTACAACCCTTCAGCTGTGCCAAAACAACTGTATGCATCACTTTTTACAGATATTGCTTCGATAGTAACCAAATTTTAAACCATGGGCACAACAGTGAACATCGATGGCATTGTTTGAAAGTTTAAAGGCAACTGTTAATTCCAGACATCACAGATGCGAAATCATGTGCCTTTTCCTCCTCAGATTTTGTTATCAATGTTTCGCTATTGTAATGTGTAGTTTCGTTAGAATCTTGTCAGCAAATGCGCATGCAACATTGTTGTTTACCAAAGTATAAAGCCTATTAACTAAATCTTGCAACAACATTTCCTGATTTTAAAAGTGAACGTAAAGTTACATCTTATGAATTTTAGATATATCAATGGTTTAATCGATAATTACAGAAAAGAAATGTGAAAACTTATTTTCATTATTAATTACTTCCGATAATGCAGATGCCAATGATAGAATTAAATCAATCTGCACATCATGACTTAAATAAATTTCATTTTTCTTTTCAAATCTAGATGACTGTGAAATAAAATCATAGTTGGATACAAAAAATAACAAAAATTCCAGTATTTCTACAACTACCATCACTAAAGCTAGAATGTTCTCTGTGTACTCACAATGGAAAACCTTGTTTTGATAAGACCAATCGTTTCAATATTTCTCTATTCTTTTCCACTTGGCGACGCTCCTGACTGACCAAACCAGATATTATAGTTTTGAAATATGATATTTAGCAAGCCAATATTGTCGTATTGCTGTTTAGTGTTGACTAAAAGTTTCGTGTGTAGCAATCTTTTTTCTGCTCTAGTAACACCTTTTTAGACCCAACTGTGGCGTGGGGGGCAACCCGGGTTGCCCGCCACGCCACAGTTGGGTCTAAAATGGCGCCTAATGCCCTATAGCTAAATCCGCCACTGCCTCCTTCAATGTGACATCACAAAGATCCTCTCTGGCCCACCAAAGAGCCGTATTTTCTATTTGTAAATGAGCAGTTTTCCGATTATTTTTTTTAACATTTAAATATTTTTTAGTTAAATGCTGCACTCTAATATTCAAACACGCTTGAAGCCATGTAAAACTTCATAAAATAAAGTGTTGGTCATCATATATTTAAGTTGAACTTTTGTTTTAAGTTACGCATTTTGATGTGACTTCAAATATATGACACCCCTCTCCTCCTCATGTGTGACGTCATTTTTGGAGTCCCCTAAAAGGGTGGCGACATTGGAGATCGCCCCGGGTGGCAAAACCTCCAGCTACGCCAGTGATACCATGTAACCTACTATATGAAGAATTAGAGCTTCAAATAAATTAATGTTTTGACATTGATGGAAAAAATAAATATTTAATGAAAATAATCCATGTTTTTATGGCTGTACCTACCATCTAAGAAGACGCATTACGTTGGAAAACCCGTGTTAAAAAACCCTTTGATCTATTAAAATTTATTCAACAGTAGAGATTGGAAAATTGTGTATTCAACATTTTAATTTCGCTAAAAAAAAATTTTTTAAAATTGCTATAAGTGTCATAACTTGTGAAAGGAGCTTCTCCAAACTGAAGTTATATATATATATATATATTAGGGCTGTTATCGATTAAATTAAATTTAATCGTTAACTTTTGAAGAATTACCGATTAATTAATCGATAATTTTGTGAAGCTAAAAATAAACATGTATGACGTCATTAAACTGAAATCTCAAGAGAAGTAATAAAAAGATGCATTGGAATTTGTTTTTATTGAGTTAATTTTTAAAACATATTTAGCAATAATAATGAGTTAAATAACGCATTAAAGTTTAGGCACTTGGATGAAAATTTCAAATTAATTAAAAAATATATAAGTAATAAAACCATATAGAAATTGTTTGATGATTAACAACAACATAGTGATCATCTTTTTATCCCACGTGTTCAAAAGTTATGATTTTTTCTAAGACCTCATAATAATCTTTTTCACTACGCTGTTTTCCTTCGCATTTTGTGCCCTTTTATGACATTTGTAAAAATGCCCATAACATAAGTATTTTTATTTAATTTAATTTTAAAATACAATATTGTTAGGAGATATATTTAAATATAAGCAGTTCAATATAATGTCAGTGAATTAAAATTTTGTTAATAATTAAAAACAATGTTTTTTTTTGTTTTTGTTTTTGTTTTTTTTTTTTGTTTTTTTTTTTNTATATATATATATATATATATATATGTATATATATATATATATACATACATATATATATATTCGTTCCACAATTAGGAATTTAAGACTACAACATTCTTGCAGTATTTTAAAAAAAAAAGAACATGGTATTATAATTAATTCGAAATATTGATAGCTTAATACACAATTTTTCTACTATGAAAGTTAGTAAAGTAAATATCTAAAAATGTTTACATATTAATGTATACAACAATATTTGTAAAATAAAATCCTTTATTTGTAAATACAAAAAAAGCAAGTTATGTGGACATGTTTTTATTTTTTGCCTTAATTTTGGAATATGTTTTCTTTCTCATTGGGGTGGAGAATATGCGACCTAATTAGCTTTCCTGTAGCCTTTAAACATACGTTTATCATTTTATGGGGCCTCTTTCATTACTGCTAACAAAAATATGTCATGCAATGGTAAAAGTATGTCCCACCTATACTCCGCTTCGACTACAATTATTTATTCATGTTTATTAATTTATAAAATCAATCGTATGATCGACCCGTATGAGGCAATCCATAAATGACGTGACGTTATTTAGGCTAATTTTTTAACTCCCTCCCCC